>BMAO01013742.1:0-139080 GCA_019973975.1 Trichonephila clavata
TTAGTTTTTTATAAACACAGAGCAAAACAATACTCAAAAATGAGCAGCATGGACATTCAATTCTTGAAATGAGTTTGTTTATCATATTTGAACGCATGCCTTTTCGAATATAAACATTACATGTACTCAAAATTTCAAAAAATGGTTAATTAACACTATCAAACAAATTAAAAAAGTATTCAGGATTAAAGAAGTTTTTTTAATATACTGGCTACATATTTTAAAATTGGGTTCAACAACAAATTTAGTTCTCATAAATCTTCCGAACTATTTTCGTTTCTACCACGCTATACCCGACGAACACATGAGTACTAGATTGTTTTGATTTTGTGGTTGGACTTTAAATCAAAACAGTCTTTTTCTTGACTTTTGAATTAAAGTTTTCACCTATTTGTTTTACAAAAGTATGCGCCTTGTTTTTAATATATGGCTATAATAGGAATTTAGCGGAAAATGTGATAAAAATTTGCCTTTTTTTGGCGGATTACTTAAAAAGACAGTATTAAATTTAAGGTATGTGGCTACCTTCGGAGCATTTTATTGAACATAAATTTTCAACTAAATAAAAACTTTTTTCTTCAAAAAGGGTGTGCAAAGAACTAGGAATTAAAATACAATTCCACAACATTTTAAATAATTTTTTTTTAAAGTATATAGGGCGATGTCAATTTCTTTTGGTGATCAAAATCGATCGCCAAGCTACTTTACATAGCGATAAATGTCCGGAAGCCAGAATAAATTTGTTATCTCACATAATATCTGAATAAAAATCGCCAAATCCAAAGAAAATAACCAAATCCAAAGGGACCCTATACTACACTTGAACCTAATTTTGGATTGGGGAATTTTTTAGCGAAAAATTGAAGTTACAGTAAACCTTCTATTGAAAATTCTAATTAATATATTCAAATAATATTAAAACTGCAAAAAATAACATCATTATCTGTGCCTAGAGTGATAGATTTATATTATTTTTGAAATCTGTCAATTTTAAAAAAAAAAAAAAAACATGTTTTTTTCTCACAAATTGTACATGCAATAAAATGCATAAATACCTACTCAGAGATTAAAGTCTATAATACAAATAAAATAAAATAAAAATTTTCTGAAAATTTCAATTCAATATCTTAAAAAGAAATCTATTTGTGAACTTTACTGTGAAGCCAAAAAACATAGTTTCTCAGACAATGCTTTTAAAGATTTTAATACAATATGAAAAAATGTTCTACTAGTTGTACATTTCTTAAACTCAGCATATTTATAGCTCAAACTCTCTTTAGCTTCATATTTGACTAATTTTTTAACCTTTTGCTGTTTTCTGGAGAGTTATAGATTATAAAAATTGTCGAGTTTAGTAAAATTTTCATGAAAAATTGCAATTAGGATCTTTACACAAAATTCTAATGAATGTATTCAAATAATATTTATACTGTACATAAATAATGGAACATCTTTATATGTATTAGGAAATAAAAGATTTGTATTACTTTTAAAAGTTTTTTAAATATGCCAAATTTTATGCAAAAACTCGATTTTTAAAAAAATTAATGATTTTTTTTTTCATTTAAAAGCAATGAAGTACATAAATACAGTGAACCCCAAAAGTGTTCATACACTTGCAGTTTCCTATAAAATTTAATGATTTCGACTAATAAAATTAATATATAGAAATTGTAATTTTTTTATGATATCTGCAACTTTTTAATGGAATGACAAAATAATTTTTTTAAAAATAGTATAACTATTATTTTTACGAATAAATAATCAAAAAGCTACTGAAATATTATGCCACAAAAGTCTTCGCACACTCAACAAAAATCTCAACATAGCTTTAAATATTGTATTTCTTTCTTAATTTAGAACTTAGAAGGATATCTTTTAGCGTCCACAACAACTTTTAAACGTCTTGGTATAGATTTGAATCAGTTTTTTGTAATTTCTGCATCGATTACCTCCATGCTTCTGTGATTATTGTTTTACTTCCCATTATGTGTTTATATGTCATGTTATCTTTTATTTTAAATCTAGTTCTCCCCAAATATGCTCTGCGGGGCTAAATAAATTGATTGAGGAGGTGTTTTCAAAATTTGGACAGTTATAGAGACACCAGTGGTGTACATTGAGTTCAGTTCGCTTGACGTCATTATCCTGTTAAAAAATGAAGTAGTGTTCAATATCAAATTTTGGACAGACAATTTAAAATTTCTCTTTAAAATATTTGACTAGAGCTCATGATTCTCAATACCATCAAAAAGTACCAAATTACCTAATTCTGTAGCTGATTTACACCCCCACGCAACAGCACTTCCACTTCCATGGTTCATTCAACCAAATAGATTCTTGTGACTAAGTTTCAGAAAATTCAAAATTGACAGGAAAGTGATTGGGATGACAGAAAATTCAACATTTTTGGTTCTGATGGGCATATAATAGTTTTAAAGGAAAAAATGAAACATTTAATCCCGTGAATTTATATGGAACAAGAGCTCCTCCACCTCCATTCTTCAACACAGAGGTGTTCTTGCGGGGGGTGTAAATAGGCTTCAGGATTAGGTAGTTTGGTATTTTTTGATGGTATTAAGAATCACATGAGCTCTATTTGTTGTTGTTGTCGTGTCCTTCCCGAAGGGAAGGAATGAAAGTTGCCATAGCCTGTGAGACGGTGAGCTCTATTTAAATATTTTAAAGAGAAATTTTAAATTATCCTCTCAAAATTTGGATATTTCAGACGACTTCATTTTTTAACAGGATAATGACACCAAGCGAACTGCTCTCAATGTACACCGCTGGTGTCTCTATAACTGTACCCAAAATTTTAAAAACACCTCCTCAATCAATTTATTTAGCCCCGCAGAGCATATTTGGGGAGAAATAGATTTAAAATAAAAAGATAACATAACATATAAACACACAGTGGGAAGTAAAAACAATAATCACAGAAGCATGGAGGTAAATCGATGCAGGCATTACAAAAAACTGATTAAATCTTATACCAAGACGTTTAAAAGTTGTTGTGGACACTAAAAGATATCCTACAAAGTTCTAAATTAAGAAAGAAATACAATATTTAAAGCTATGTTGGGATTTTTGTTAAGTGTATGAAGACTTTTGTGGCGTAATTTTTCAGTAGCTTTTTGATTATTTATTCTTAAAAATAATATTTATACTATTTTTAAAAAAAATAATTATGTCATTCCACCAAAGACAAGTTGCAGATATAAAAAAATTACAATTCCAAAATATTAATTTTTATTAGTTGAAAACAATAAATTTTATAGGACATTGCAAGTGTACGAACACATTTTGGGTCCACTGTATGTACACAGAGATTAGATTTTGATTCATAACACAGATAGAACTAAATAAAACATGTTCTGAAAATTTAAATTCAACATCTTAAAAATATTTTGTGTAGGGATCAGCATCTGGTTTTGTTAACTCCAATTCCAGTTTACTAATTATGCTATAATTTTTCTTCTAAATATCGTAGAAACAAAAATAGAGTGTTTTTTGGAATCTGAAATGTATAGGCTTTAAAATCACAAAAGTTATTTTCACCAAAACTGCGAATTTTGGGTAGTCACATATTGTAATGAAATTTACTTGATTCATAATAAGTCATATTGTTTGATTTTTTTGGGCACTTGCTTATAGGCAAATAAAAATTTAAGTATTCCTTTGCTACATTGGAATAATTTTAGTTTTATTTTCATATTGAACTTTAAAATGGCTTGCATGTCTTGAAAAAGGCAAGCCTACAAAATAAATTTTTGTTTTCAATTAGTAATCTTTTTAAGAGACTAATTTCTTGTAAATTTTTAAGAACTTTTTTAGCTTATTGGTAAACTTATGGAAAATGAGCAAAATTAGAGTTTAGTAAAATTGAACTTAATCTATTTCAAGAATGTTTTTTTAATTTTCAGTTTGGGACACAGCATGTAAAAATTCAATCTACTTAAATACTAATATTTAATGTACATTTTGTATTATTAATAATTGGTCTACATTGTTTAAATTGGATTCATCTTATAACATTGCGCAGAAGGCTATACTCTTATGACCATTTAAAAAATCTTATTAAATTGATATTTAAAAAAAAAAAGAGAGAGAAGCTCTGAGTCAAAGTATTCGCAACATATTGATCTTCTGGTTTATAAAACACCTTTATTGTGACTACAGTGTTGTGTTTATTTGGATGAAAATAAATGAAAAATATATATCAGATTCTTTATATTTAACACAATATAAATATATTTTATGCTTTTACTCATTAAAGAAAGGTAGAGAGAAAAATTGTGTATTTACTGTAAAATCTGGCATATCATGCATACCATCGTAAAACCTGCACTTATACTTTCAAGTAGCAATTTTTAATTTTTATGTTTATTTACTGTATAATGTGCACCCCCGTTTTCATGAAGAAACCTGAGATGTATGTGAGCCATGCTCTTAAAGTTTGAAAGTCATTTATTCTAAGCTTTTTTTTCCGGTACTCATATTTTTTTAAAGCTCTCATTTTTATACCTGGCATATAACGTGCACACATAAAATTCAATCTTATTTTTTGTGTTAAAAGTGTACACCAGATTTTCCGATACATATTATCCCAACGATGCCAGTGTTCAAGATAACGCGCCAAGTTGGTGTTTTTGCATGTTCGTTTGCGCCAGATTGATTACCATGTGTTGTATTACATATAATTTCCTCAATATGGTTGCAATAATATATAAGTACCAAAAATTAATACAGCTTGGGTACAAAAACTCCTGTATGCAGGTATGTTGTACACAAGTGGAAAAACGTAAGAAATCTTGGTACTTATGTATTATCACAACCAATTGGCGACATTATATGAAACAAAGCACCTGTTTGCCAATTCAGCATGTTCAACACTTAGGAACTCGGAGGGTACTTGCTTATTTTCACAACAATCGCTGACTCTAAATAACTCGCTGAGTTGGCCACCCCGATTTCCTATGTGTGGTATACACTGAATTGGCCACTAGGTACTTCATTTCATATAATGTCACTAATAGGTTGCAATAAGACGCAAGTACCAATCGGGGTTGCCAACTTGGTGAGTTATTATTAGATTTGGTATTTGTTGTGATAATACGTAATTTGTTGTCTGACCGTATTTGAAGCACCATTTATTAAATTATAGTTTACAGAAACATGCTTTTATCGAACTAAAAAGTAAGAAATAAATCTTGGGAATAAAATTAATTCATTCGAGAAAATTAATGGCATTGTGGTAAAAGCGTGGGGTCCTCTGTACTACATTTTTACACTAACTCTGCATTTTGGAATAGAACTAGTAAGAAATTATAACAATTGATATTGAGCACCCCACGCTTTTATACGCAGTTATTATTTTTCCAGTTTCAATTTCTTTATTTTTTCCCCCTGCTTTTTTCTTGGCATTTTTAAACACCTTGTGTTCTATTTCTTTAAATCCTGGTACTCATATTTTTCTAATTGGTTTTCTATAAAAAATTACTTACATTTTTGCTTCTTAATCTAATTCCTTTTTTGCCAGGAATAAGCCATTCTTTTAAATTATTTTCATTTTGAGTTCTTAGTGGGAGACTGTCATCGTTGATTGAAAACTATTGGATGCCAAAATTTTATTTGCAGCAATTTCAAAACCGCGTCTAAAAGGTGTTTAATGTGTGCTGATAACAAATTAGTTCCTGTATATATATTATTCCAATGTGTGGTATTTTTTGAACTGTTGTTTTTATAAATGTGAAATTCAAGAAGACATGCCTTCATGTGTAATATTTATAAAATTGTATTTTTTAAACCTTTTATCTTGTTTCTAAATTTTGAATGCTTTATTTTTAATTTGCATTAGTTTCATTTCTGCTTGCTAGCATAAATTTTCATTTTTAATATTTCCACTCATAATTTATTTTAAATTTTGCACATAGTTCAGAGAATCTTTCTCTTTTATATATGTATACATATTATGGATAAAAATTAATCTATGAATTTATACATTTTGCACTTTCTGCCATAGACCATTGGTTTCACATTGTAACCTTTGTCATCATGTTCAAATACTCATATGGGCGTAGCATAACACAACATGTATTATGCTAAATTTTGTAGATAGCCATTTAGAAAACTATATAATTATGAACAACATTTGTAAAAATTCTACTCTTATGAGGAAACTTTCAAAATTCCTCTCAGAACCAGCTATCTATAAATAATTTAGATGACTCACATATCCTAACATGTAATTTGTAATTTGTTTGAAAGACATTTTCACTCACATTTCATAACTCAAAGACATGATTTGATAAAAAAAAAATTAAAAAGCTGTTTATTTATGTATTTTTATACACTAGAACCTATATTTAAAATGATTATTCAATGTATATTACATTAAAACAGCTGTTCTGTACAAATAAGGATGGAGTTGACTATAATATAGATTAGATAGTGTATTGTTTATTTTTTAATGTATATATGTATGTGTACAATTTTCAGAATAAATATTTAACAATGTGATTTTGGTTTGTTTTATTTTTCTTGTTAAGAGTGAATAATTGAAAACAAGGCATTGGAAATAAAATGGCTAAATTATGATTCTATTGGTCCTTATGATGTTATATTTCTTTTAAATGGGTGCTTAAAACTTCTCTAAAAACTCTTTCTAGTTGGTTAAAAACTTGTGCATTTTAAATGTCTTGTTAATGCAAAAATCTACTGTTTTAGTTGATTTTACATTCTTCTAAGGACTGAAATTTTTAAATATTTTAATGTAAAAAAAACATTAACTTAAAAACTATAATATTTGTTTTCTTTGGTGATAGGAGAGTGTAAAATCAGTTGATTTAACAAAAAACGAGCTTAATTTGTAACATAGCAATGCATTTTCTTTATTTCCATCTCGATGGATGTGTTTCTATTTAAACAAAACAATTGATAAAAAGAGTACTTACACACCTGGGCCTAATGAGTGTTAGTTTAGTCAAAAGCTTTTTTTCTTCAGGTTACATAATATGTAAAAAAGCTACTTCTTTCTGGCATTGTTTTGAAATTTTTACTTTAAAAAATCTGTTATTTATCATGTTTCCTAGATATTTCTAATAACATTATTGAAGGGCTGAACTTTTTTAAATAAAAGTTAATTTTCTGCTTGTATATGATTTTAAGGAAACAATATAATGCTTCTAGAAACATAAATATAACTTATAATGAGCCAAATTGCTTCTGGAACTAGTTCAAAATGGATACACATTTGTTTAACTATTACATCGAATTTATTTTTGCAGTTTTCAAAGATTTATATTTGCGGTATAAGTTCGAAGACATGCAGTTTGTGATCAAATAATAGTAGCATTTTTTTTTTGTTTTGTTTTTTGAAATGTAATATTTTTGTTGATACTTGCGTATTAACGCCACCGTATTGGCGACATTATATAAAACGAAGTACATGGTTGCTAATTCAACGCGTACGACACAAGCGAAATCGTTACTGCTAATTTGGCGAGTTATCTTTGACTTAGGCACTTTCGCGATAATACGTGAGTACCTTTTTGTTACTCACAATAAATGTAAAAAGAATTTTGCTTTCGAAGTTAAGTGTAAAAATTTCATGAAATGAAAATAAAATAATATGTAAGATAAAGAAAGTGAAAATTTACAACTCAGGTATCACATTTTTAAATCCCTTAAGATTTGAGTTAATACATATTTTTCTGTTAAAAATTCATATTCGATACAACAGTATCGAAAATGAATGCTATACATACTCATTTTATTGTTTTAAACTCATATTTGATGCATTAACAAATTCAAATATGAGTGCATTATATACTCATTCTGTTCTTTCATTCTCAAAAATTTGATCCCGTAACTGGTTCAAAATTGAGAACGTACTTGTAGCTCAAATGCGATTCTCAATTTTGAGTAAGCGTGCATCGGAGCTATTTTAAGAATGTGAAGTACTCAAAAGTGAGTAGTTTGCTCTCAGTTTTGAAAATCGTTTCTCGAAGTGAAGTATAATTTATTTTTCGTTTTTTAGTTCTATCTGCAATAAAAGCGTATTTTTTAGTTTTTCACACTATCATTTATTCATTGTTGAATTTATCCTTGAGTTTGATATTTGGAGCCGAAATTATGTGGCTGCTGGAATAAGCCTTGTTCTTAAATGGATATCAGTTAATGGGTCTCGCTCTTTATTCTCTTCATTTATGGGGTCTGCTTTCGTTAACGATACGGGCTCGATGAGTCTCGTATCGCTATATTTTAAAGATTCCGTCTCTATACATACAGGTCGAACTAACAAAAGTGTGTTAAGAAGGAAAAGTTGAAATTATTAAAAAAATTAATGCATGATGCTTTTATAACGGACTAAAAAGTATAAAATTCCTATTTTTCATTGTTTCTTCTTCGTCTCTTTTCACATTTCCCTACATTCTCATCCACTTCTGAGCTATAGTCCAAATTTCAAGTCTCTAGCTCATCGGGAAGTTAGTTTAAAATCAATTACAAAATTCTACCCGGACAGACATACAAGAAAGCGAAAAACATCGTAAGGTATCGTATTCTAAATGTGTTGCTTTATAAAAACAAAAAATATTTAACAGTTCGAACATAAATTATTTTTCCCTTGCATGAGTCTTCTTCTTTATTGCCATTTTCAGAAAAACTAGGCAATTGTTTATGTTATGGAAAGAAATAGCTCACGCCCCCAACCTGCCCTTTTTCATATAAAGAACACTTTTTGGTCTGTTTTATTTCTGAAGTGTGTATTCCTTTTAGAGGTTGCACCGAAACCTTTTAGTCATTAAATCTGGAATTATCCGCCAAATCTTGAAATAATACATAGGGAATGAGTCACCAAATCTTGAAATAATACATATGGAATGAGTCACCAAATCTGAAAAAGGTATGTGCAATAAGTTGTCAAATCTGGAGGTGGTATATGGAATGAGTCGCCAAATCAGAATATCATTGTTCCTGATGTCCTGATCAGGAAAATGGAACAAAATTATGAAATTATTGTATTGTCATCGGTCCTTGACAAGTGTGCAAAATTTGGAATTCATCTGACCTTTTAAAGTGGGTAAAAATCGAGTTCCAAGATTCCGTTACATACAAGTGAAACTTATAAAAGCGTGTTAAAAATATTGCTCCAATATTAATATTATATTTAGGCATTGCCGTCACTATGAAGTGCATCATTTTTTACTATGCTACTTATTTCTATCCGGAAATTACCGTAAAATCCTGCGTATAACGCGCTTTTGAACACAAAAATAAAAATAAAATCGAAATTTGGGGGTGCGCGACATACGCCGGATATAAAAACAATAGTTTTAAAAATGGTATGAGCCTTAAGAAAATTTCACTTAAATATGTATCGAAATACTGTTCATTTTTTTAAAAAATGTGACGTACTCTAGGAGTTGCAATTCTAGAATACTAATTTTCAAAATCCTGGGGGAGTAATTGAATTTTTGCGCCGCACTGTTTAGCTACTCGAGGGCTTTTTGGCAATGAACTTCTTTATTTTGAACCATGGTCAAGTGACGAGGAGGGCACCTGAGCTGGTACCTCCCTCTCCTAACTACCACACCAACGGGAGGACATTTGAGCTCTAGACAGATTTAACGTGCATCGTTCTCCTACATGCATATCTTCAGGGGCACTAGGTTCGAACACATGACACGCCGGCCACGAGTCCATTACCTTGACCACTAGGGTACCGCGGCCACTCAGGTTTTTCTCACTGAAAAACCTGAGATAATACCTCCAATAAAAGGCTAAAAAACATAAGAGGCGCTATGTTGGTGCACACATTTTGGGTTTCTTCTCAAAAAAGGGGGTGCTCGTTATACGGCGAATATATCTCAAAATTAAGAAAGGCAGTGCGCGTATGTGCCAGATTTCACGGTAAATATTTATATTAATAATTATTATTTAATAAAAAGTAACTAACATAAAAATTTTCTTTGTTGACCTAAGTAGGAATTGGCACAGTAATTTTTATTTTTATTTTTCTTGTAAAGTTGAATCGGAACGAAAAAATTACTTTTCGAAGCCGTGTATTTAACCACGAGGTTACACCCAATCTACAGAGGACTTGTATGTAATACCATTTTCACTCCCACATCTCTCCTAAAACATCGGTGTCTAACATCTTATTTATTTCTTTAACAGATCCGGAAAATATCTTTCGTCTCTATATCAGCTGTCGAGCTCACGAAGCTAAAAATAAGTAAAAAAAGAATTTTAAAAAAATGGTGGGAAAAACTCCGTCGTTTATTTTAGACACACGAGGGTGACACCATCCATCCCTTACGCCGGAGAAACTTTCTTTTTAGCGGTGATCTGCTATCTCTTAGGGGCGACGGAAGAATTAATATTGGTTTCATTTGGCGGAGGGGTGGGGGCGAAACATCATTTTCAAGACTTTCATCTTGATACAGAAGCCAAATTTAGGGGAAAATAAAGAACTTTATTTTAAAACTGGTCTTTTGAATTTGATTGAACGAGAACATCTAATGCATAGGTTCTCAACGTGGGCAATAACGCTCCCTGGCGGGCGTTTGAGGCTTTCAAGAGGGCACTAAAAGACCCAGAAAAAATTAGGGGGCGTTGAGATGGCACGGAGTAGAGATGGCTTGGGTAGATTATCCAAATATAGTCTAAAAATGATTAAGAAAAACATGCTGAATATGTACTAACAAAAGTAAACTTTAATACTGTTAATTATGTGATTGTATGTATTTAAATCATTTCTCTATATCACATGTACGAAAATTCACATATTTTGGTGGTTCGGGAAGTGGATAAAAAACTTAAGAGATTACATTACATCCAGACCTACAATAAATTGAATGGTACAGTGCATTTTGATTTCTGTAGTGCACGTGTTGTCTTTGTGAGCAATAGGAAAAATGTTTTGTCCTCTGTTTTTCATTACATATATTATCCAAGAAACATAATTTAGTTTGTTTACCAGGAATTAATGTGATTCTTTAAAGGCTGAAACTGTCAATTTATAATTATTTTGAAAGCAATAGTTTATTATAAATCACTTCTCTTATTATCAAAACCCCTACCTATCTTTATAACAGTAAATTAAAACACACTTTTATTCCACTCTTTTAGATGAAAAAGAATTTCAGTAGCATTTCAATTCCAACAATTTCCTCTATATATGACTAAAATAAATAATATTACAGATTTAAATATATTTGTGACAATATTCATTTCAGATTCGCAAGTAAAAAATTTGAGGGCTTTAGAAAAAAATAAAATTAAAAAATAAAATTTAACTCTTATTTTTACCAAGTATTATGTACACTCTTATTTCTCTAGAGTAGGAGGGGGCGGGGTATCAAAATATTCAGTAGAAAAGAGGGCGCCAGTTCAAAAAAGGTTGGGAACCTATGATCTAATGCATCTGTTCTTAAACTGTCGTCCGTGGACCCCTGGAGGTCCTTACTGACTAACTAGGAAGTCCGCGAAGGGCTCTCGCCTAATGTTAAAGTTTCACTGTTTTACATATTCTGAAAGACCTCATGGAAAAATTGAAAGATGTGTCATCCTAGACAAGCTCACTTAATTATCCGCAATAAAAGTATTTACTGGGATGTGTATTTTGATCAAGAACATTAAATCTGTTTTTTTTGTTTGTTTACAACTACATTGCCATTTCTAAAACGTATAATATGTTTAAAAATGCATAGCACAAACGCATGTACAAAGATTAAGAACTAAATTCAAATCGCATGCCAGTACGATAACAATTGCATCCATCTCGATTTCCTAATCGAAATAAGCTTTCATTATTTATTTGTTTGAAATTAATATTGTGTAATATTTTTTATCTCTCTCTATGTAAATGATATATATAAATGGATGTTTGTAAATATGACCTCGCTTCACTGCAACACAGTTCAACCGATCACTATGAAAATTGGCGTGTATATGTATCTTTTGGGAAGAAGGATTTTGTACTATCCGCTTTGTTGTATCTCCCCACGAAGTGGCGCTGTAGCATATCAACTTCTGCTCCGTTCAATCAATCGCCAACATGGTAACCATAAAGGATGCCAACTTGGCCCTATCGCCAACATTTCCCTATGTTTCCATTGAGAATCGCCATTTTAAGGTAATGAATTGCGTTGCTGGCGAATCTTACAATTTTAATATAAAATAAATACAACAGAAAGTAATATTAACATATGTTAAACATCCAGATATAAATTATTTACACTATTTTAAGCGTACAGTACTCAAAATTTGTAGCAATGTGTTACTTTTTCTGAGCAGAGATCAGCTTTAGAAGGTGTTTTCAAAAATCGACTCACAAGAGTGTTGTGCGGGGCGTTATAAATAAAATAAAATCCTTTTTATTAGCTATTACATCTACAGACTTAAAATTTAACAAATACGATCTATTTGTTCGGCTGAGATATGTAAAAGGCTTTTTGTTTTGTTTTGTTTTGTTTAATTTGCAATTCACGTAAATTTAACTCATTAAATAAGAAATTCTTTATCCTTCAATCTGTATTGTTTAATTTTTCAAATCAACCGGTCGAAGAACGGGTTTACCTAGTATAAATATAAAATAACATGTTTACTGTTTTCTTAAAGGAAAAAAAAATAAATATTTAAAAAAAATCTTTATAAGTAGCAGAGATAGCCTTAGAACTATTGAAGATCCTTTAAATCACTCAGCATGTGTTGGGAATCAGCAAAGGGCACTCAAACGATGTCAGGCTGATACATAAAAGTGGGGGAGGGGGCCCCATGAGGGCCAAGGCCTACTGTGTCCAACTCTTCGTACGTGACCTTGGGTCCTGAGGTGCATCAGCAGATGTTGCGGTCAGATGATCAGTCTGACGCGGAACCTCCAGTGTAAAGTTCCCAAGCAAGCTTGGTACTCATTTATTGACCCACTGAAGGGATGAAAGGCTCATCAAGAACACATACTGGTCCTAATAATAATTTAGCAGTATATCGAAGGTTAAGAGCTAAAACTTCTGATTTTTTTTTAATTCTGTAACCTTTTAAAATAATGACGAGGCCGCGTTAGGTAGCCTAGTGGTCAAGGGAACGGACTCGCGGCTAGCGTGTCATGAATTGGAGCCTGCCATGAGTACCACTGAAGATCCGTCATGCAGAAGGGAACGATGCACATAAAATGTGTCGATGCTCAAACGTCCTCCCATTGCTGTGGCGTGGAAGTTAGGAGAGGAGGAGGGAGCAGTTCAGGTGTCATCCTCGTCACTTGACCGTAGTTCAAAAGGACGAGGCTCGTCGCCAAACACCCTCGAGTAGCTGAATAGTGCGATGCTAATACTCACTCACTCACTCACTCGCGACTGAATTTAACAAGTTTAACCAAACGGTTTGTAAGCCATTTGAAATTAAATTAAAAATGAAACAAATCTGTTTCATGAGAGTATAAGAGAATAAGTTACAAATATTTAACAAGAGTTAAAATAATAAATAATGCCAAATAAATCTGTAAAGTATTCGAAATACTAAATTTTTGTAAATGCTTTTGGTTAACAGAAGTGAGAACGCAACTCACGAAGGAAAAAAATAGGCGTATTTTATTGGAAGGAAATGCAATAAGGAATTAGCATTATTTATGTTTAACATGAAACATGCGACCCAAATGCATTGTCAAAACTCTATCAAGAACTCTTTTAAGAGTTCGTGTCTTAGCGTGTTTGTCTAAAGCAAGGGCAGAACATCTTCCGTGACAGACAGTCAAAACGAGAAAACTCAGAGATTTTTTTTAACTTTTCAACTCGACGTTGTCAGAAAAAATAAATTACTCTCCTAACTAGAGCACACACAAAATCAACATCACATTTGTTTTTATTTCATACACTAAAAAGCACATTTTGTTAATCAAAGAGGGACGTAAGGGAATATTCTGAAACGATTTTATAACATCCAATTTTTTTTTTAATTAATTGATTCCACAAGGGCTGGAACACGCGATACGGATATTTGCTGCCACAGTTCTTTCTGTCTCCACCAGGGAGCGCTGAGGAAGCACTTAACTCCTTCGAGGCAAAACGTTTCTGCCAGCGGTTCATTATTAAAAGAAAAGAAAAAAAAAACACGAAAGAAACAAAAATGAAAAAGATAAGAAACGAGCAGGTATATGGGACGTGCCTCCGGGATCGTATGTATCTGAAGCACTCAGCTACAAAGGAATCGATTTCTGATATTTGATGATTTTTTTATTAGAAGACAAAACAACTGTACAGGAAAAGCGAGACTGAAAAAATAATCTTTTTTTTTTTATCCGTATCCCAGATTTTGCACTGAAGGCAAATACACTGTTAACTGTATTACGATACATTTTCGATATGAAAAAAGTATGGGGTGTCCGAAATGTATGGCTACACTTTCAAATATGAATTAAAAAGGAAGATTTTCGCTAACGGGTTTTTTTGTGTTCCAAAAAAAAAAAAAAAAAGATTAAAGTTTCTGTTGAGTGAAACGCAAACTAGATGATGCAGCCATCCCCGTTTTTCAAATTTCTCCTTTCAAAAAAGCTTCACCGTAAGAACAAGCGCAAACTGTTGTTACTTATGCCCCCAGATCGATAGTAACATTAGATCAATGCACACGAAGTTCATCGTGACCGTAGTTTTGAGCATCCCCCAATTTTGAGGGAGAACACCCTGGAGGTGGTCAAAGGCCTCTCTCATCTCTTCCACTTCCACCAACCTCACGAGAGGACTTGCGAATCGATGACTATTTAGAGTACCCATGTCGCAAAGGCATTATACATTTACAAACATCCATGCCTGCTCCTAACACAGGCCCTACGGCATAGCATTCAGCGGTCACTATCCATTACATACGGGATGGCCGGCAGAGCAAGTTGTAACATGGTTTATCGAATTTATATATGCAATATATGTACAGTGCAAATTTTGGACTGCCTATCCACGAAATCGAATTTCAAGATCCACAGTTTAAGAGTGGCATGAAAGATTTATTGTTGTTGCTTATGCCACCTGATCGACAGTAACATCACATCAAGGTCCACGGAATTCATCGCGGCTAAGGGTTGGAATTTTTACGCCTGTCGTTAACCTTAGCTTTGAGCCCTATTAAGGTGAGAGCACGATTTTGCTCGGTACAACACGATAGATAGCGACACCATTCGGACCCACTGATTTGACGAGCACGTTCTCCGTGCGTGCTCGGAGGATATTTGGTGGCATTGGGCATCGAACCCAGGCCTTCCGGTCTGGAGACCGATGCTCTAACCCCTAGGCAACCCACGGCCTAGTGATATTTATAAATATCATTGTTCTTTAAAAATATCTGAAGAAAGAAAATAAGACAAGATTGTGTTGAAGGTGTGATTGGGAATCGGAGTATATAGGATGATGATAATAGATAGCGAATTGTGTCAAAACCAAAATCTGGTTGCCCTAACAGAAGCTTACCTGTATAAATGTTGTATCTGGCAACACTCTCTTACCGCCATCCCGTTGCACGCATGCGTGTGGAAATGCATATATGTTTTGATTTTGTAGTTGTAAAAAAGAGGTTTTTGAAATCGCTGTTGTAATGTTAGTCTTAGTTAAATGAATTTTACTATTTTGTTAATATTATGTTCTGTGGGTTCGTGTTTATGTTGCGTTATTTCAAATTATAAAGTATTTGAATGAAAATATAGGCTACTCTTCTTATTTTGAGAATTTTTTTTTCGAACGAAGGAGTGTTTATACAAAACACTGCTTGGTACCCGTCTCTCGAACCGTGTTTTACAATAAGGAGAGACGAATAGATGAGTACAATTTTCCTGTGTTTCCTCTATTATACGTTTTTTTTTTTTTTTTTTTTAAATTTTATTTAGCAAAAATTTTGATTAATTTTTTCTTACAAGAGACTCGCTGTGTTTCGCGCGACCAATAGTGCGCACATTGATATTGTGCAAAACGTGAAAAAAAAATTGGTATATTTTCTTTCTGAAACATATAAAAAACGTAATAAAAATTTAAATAAATATATTTGTTTATTTTAATTAAAATTTGAAAGTGTAGCTATACTTTTCGGTGATAAAAAAACATGTCATGGAAGGCGCTTCAGAATTCGAAAGCTTTGAAATATTTAAAGAATTTTGCAGTATTTGAGTAAAAAGCTTGTTGACGTCATCCTTAGAAGCTGCAGGAGTGTTTGATGATTACACTGCGAGAAACGATGTTCAAAACTGAGAGAAAACAGCTCACTTTTGAATACTTCACATTCTCAAAATAGCTCCGATGCACGCTTACTCAAATCTGAGAATCGCATATTCTCATATTGAGACACAAGTACATTCTCATTTTTGAACCTGTTACGGGATCAAATTTTTGAGAATGAAAGAACAGAATGAGTATATAATGCACTCATATTTGAATTTGTTAATGTATCAAATATGAGTTAAAACAATAAAATGAGTATGTATAGCATTTATTTTCGGTACTGTTGTATCTAATATGAATTTTTAACAGAAAATTATTTATTAACCCAAATCTTAAGGGCTTTAAAAATGTGATACCTGAGTTGTAAATTTTCACTTTCTACATCTTACGTATTATTTTATTTTCATTTCATGAAATTTTTACACTTAACTTCGAAATCAAAATTCATTTTACATTTATTGTGTGTAACAAAAAGGTACTCGCATATTATCGCGAAAGTGCCTAAGTTAAAGATAACTCGCCAAATTGGCAGTAACGATTTCGCATGTGTCCTACGCGCTGAATTAGCAACCATGTACTTCGTTTTATATAATGTCGCCAATACGGTGGTGACAATACGCAAGTATCAACAAAAATATTACTTTTCGAAGAAAAAAAATGCAACTATTATTTGATCACAAACTGCATGTCTTCGAACTTTTACCGCAAATATAAATCTTTGAAAACTGCAAAAATAAATTCGATGTAATAGTTAAACAAATGTGTATGCATTTTGAACTAGTTCCAGAAGCAATTTGATTCATTATTTATATTTATGTTTCTCTAGAAGCATTATATTGTTTCCTTAAAATCATATTCAAGCAGAAAATTAACTTTTATTTAAAAAAAATTCAGCCCTTCAATAATAAGTTATTAGAAATATCTAGGAAACATTATGATAAATAACAGATTTTTCTAAGTAAAAATTTCAAAACAATGCCAGAAAGAAATAGCTTTTTTACATATTATGTAACCTGAAGAAAAAAACCTTTTGACTAAAGTAACACTCATTAGGCCCAGGTGTGTAAGTACTCTTTATATCAATTGTTTTGTTTAAATAGAAACCTATCCACATGGAAATAAAGAAAATGCATTGCTATATTACCAACTAAGCTCGTTTTTTGTTAAAGCAACTGATTTTACACATTCCTATCACCAAAGAAAACAAATATAATAGTTTTTAAGTTAATGTTTTTTTTTAATTAAAATACTTAAAAATTTTAGTCCTTAGAAGAATGTAAAAACAACTCTAACAGTACATTTTTGCATTAACAAAACATTTAGTTTTTAACCTAATGGAAAGAGCTTTTAGAGAAGTTTTCAGCACCCATTCAGAAGAAAAAATAACATCATAAGGACCAATAGAATCATAATTTAGCAATTTTACTTGCTGTACAGAATTTTATTTTCAATACCTTTTTTCAATTATTCACTGTTAACAAGAAAAATAAAACAAACCAAAATCATATTGCTGAAATATTTATTCTGGAAATTATACACATACATATATACATAAAAAATAAACAAGAATATAAGTGAAATTTTTTTTTATAAACACTATCTAATCCATATTATAGTCAACTCTATCCTTATTTGTGCAGAACAGATTATGTTTTAGTGTAATATACATTGTAAATATAGGAAAGTGTGTAAAAGTACATAAATAAACAACTTTTTAATTTTTTTATCAAATCATGTCTTTGAGTTACAAAATGTGAGTGAAAATGCCTTTCAAACAGTGTTGTTTCAAATAAATTACATGTTAGGATATGCGAGTCATCTAAATTATTTACTGCAGAATTTATAGATAGCTGGTTCTGAAAGGAATTTTGAAAGTTCTCATTAGAGTTAAATTTTTACAAAGGTTGTTCATAATTATATAGTTTTCGAAATGACTATCTACAAAATTTAGCATAACACATGTAGTGATATGCTATGCCTGTATGAGTATTTAGAACATAATGACAAAGCTACAATGTGAAACCAATGGTCTTTGGCAGAAAGTGCAAAATGTATGAAATTCATAAATTAATTTTATCCATAAAATATTTTTTTTAAAAAAATTCAGAGCTATATGCAAAATTTAAAACAAATTATGAGTGGAAACATTAAAAATCAAGATTTGTACTAACAAGCAGAAATGAAATTAGTGCAAATTAAAAATAAAGCATTCATAATTTAGAAACAAGGTAAAAGATTTAAAAAATACAATTTTTATAAATATTGCACGTCTACCTGAATTTCACATTTATAAAAACAACAGTTAAAAAAATACCACACATTGGAACAATATATACAGGAACTAATTTGCTATCAGTACACTACACATTAAACATCTTTTAGAAGTGGTTTTGAAATCGCTGCAAAAATTTTGGCATCCAATAGTATTCAATCAATGATGATGGTCTCCCACTAAGAACTCAACATGACAATAATTTAAAAGATTGGCTTATTCCTGGCAAAAAAGGAATTACATTAAGAAGCAAAAACATAAGTACTTTTTTTTATAGAAAACCAATTAGAAAAATATGAATGCCAGGATTTAAAGAAATAGAACAAAAGGTATTTAGAAATGCCAAGAAAAAAGCAGAAAAAAATAAAATTGAAACTGGAAAAATAATAACTGCATATAAAAGAGTGGGGTGCTCAATATCAATTGTTATAATTTCTTACTAGTTCTATTCCAAAATGCAGAGTTAGTGTAAAAATGTAGTACAGAGGACCCCACGCCTTTACCACGATGACATTAATTTTCTAGTTAATCATTTTATTCTTATATTAAGATTTATTTCTTACTTTTTTAGTTTGATAAAAAAGCATGTTTCATAAAACTATAATTTAAATTAATTGTGCTTCAAATACGTCAGACTGAACAAATTACGTATTATCACAACAAATGCCAAATCTAATAATAACACACCAAGTTGGCAACCCTGATTGGTAATTGCGTCTTATTGCAACCTACTAGCGATATTATATGAAATGAAGCACCTGGCAGCCAATTCAGTGTGTACCACACATAGGAAATCGGGGCGGCCAACTCAGCGAGTTATTTAGAGTCAGCGATTGTCGCAAAAATACACAAGTACCCTCCGAGTTCCTGTGTGTTGAACGTGCTGAATTGGCAAACAGGTGCTTTGTTTCATATAATGTCACCAATTGGTTGTGATAATACGTAAGTATATATATATATATATATACCAAGATTTATGTTTTTTCACTTGTGTACAACATACCTGCATACAGGAGTTTTTGTACCCAAGCTGTATTAATTTTTGGTACTTTCATAATATTGCAACCATATTGGTGAAATTATATGTAATACAACACATGGTAGTCAATCTGGCGCATACGACACATGGAAAATCAGGGTCACCAACTTGGCACGTTATCTTGAACATTGGCATTGTTGTGGTAATATGTATCGTAAAATCTGGTGTATGGTGCACACTTTTAACACAAAAAATAAGATTGCATTTTATGCGTGCACATTATATACCAGGTATAAAAATAAGAGCTTTTAAAAACGTGAGCACAGGAAATAAAATTACATTTTTACATAGATCAAAATAATGGTGTAACAGTTCCCATAACTTTGACTGAACTGCTAGCGCCACCTGCGGCGCTGAGTGAACTTTATAACTTTATTAGTTAGTACTATGTAGTTCGTAGCCAATACAACATGTAGTAGTTCTTCCTCTTTTTTTTTGTGCTCGTCTGTAAATTAAGTGTTAAGTGTATTTTGTGTACTTTCCTGTGATGTCTTCTCAGCTGTGTGAACCCTAAAAATAAAGGTTTTCTAATAAACCTAAACGAGATGTGACATTATTATTGCAAAACCACCCCATGCATAATCATTTAGCGATGGGGAAACGTCACAAATCTGGCGCCCAGTGAGGCCCAGCTGAGCAAAAGGATATCATATTTGGATAAGTACTATTTTCACTTTTGATTTCTAAGATCACCTTGATCCTATTGAATTAAATTCATCAAAAAAAAAAAAAAAAATTAACGATTCCTTGAATCGTTATTGTCTTAAAGACAATATTGTTTTGAAACCATTCATATATGAATCATCTCGAATCAAAAGTAGATTTGTTAAAAGTAAACAATTCTGTATCTTCTAAATAGAATTTTACTTCAATGATTCATCTCGAATCGAAAGTTGTCTTTATTTTGAATGTTAAAGAGTTCTACATAGAATTGTGCTTCAATGATTCATCTCGAATCGAAAGTAATTAACATTTTCAAAGTAAATGTTCTTTATTTGTTAACATAATTGTAATTTTAACGATTCATCTCGAATCAAAAGGAAATTTCATCTTGAAGTTTAATTATTCTTAAATTTTAAACTGTCAAGGTGACAAAATATATTTGTTTTGAAAAATTGTTCTTTTATTTTAATTAGAACTATACTTAAATAATAGAAAAAACTTTTCTTATCTACATATATTCACATATTTGTATGTTTTATGTGTCGCAAGCAGTCCATTGCTTAATTATTATTTCTAAAAAGAAATTACTTTGAAACATTATATTTGAATGCATTTTCATATCTGAATTTACCTAAAGCGTACGTCATTATTGCATAATTGTGTTTAAACAAAATTATTGAAAAGTTTTATTAATTGCTTGTGTATAAGTATACCTAAGCAGATTAGTGCTCAGAGGTCTGGTTTTCCATTGTGAAAACATTTTATTAATATTTTGTGAAATATTATTCCGTTATCACAAAAGAGCTCTTAATAATCTTTTCTAACTAAAACGAATTTCAACTGAATACTCTAAATTGGAATTCTTAAAATTCATTTTGTCAAGAATAATTCTTTTGCAAGTGTAATCGTATTTCTTATGTTATTTTATTTGCATGCATATGTAATCTCATTTAAACTGAAACATTTCGTAAGCTTTTTTTCCTTTTGCTCGAGTAAGCTAATTTTATTCTCCGCGCACTAATTTATGATCACTCAATTGCGCTGAATTAGTCATAACATCCGCTGTGCTGATACTAAGAAAAGGAGATTGAAAACCATCTTTTTGTTACTTTTATTATGGTTTGATGAGTAATGTATTTTTTTCCCAGCTGGAATATAAATCCGACCGAAAAGTGTTTTCATTATATATTCTTTTTTTTCTCTGAGATATACTGTGAAATGTTGTAATCATTTGAGAATTATCTGGTTCTTATAAATTCAATATATTTCTTCAGGGAAACCTGTGTGTACAAGTTTATTATGCATTTTATGTTCTAACTTGATTTTATAACTCTTATTTTCTTTTGATATTTTCTTAAATGAAAGTTTTCAGTGTTTTGATTTCAGCTCCAGTGTGTTAGGAAAATACTATTTTTTTTTTCTCAAAAAGAAAACCATTTCATTAACTTTTTTTTCCGAACTGAACTTTATCACAGAAAGTATGGCATTTCTCACGAAAGGAAAAAAAGAGGATTTGAGAAAGTTGGCTTGGGAAATGGGACTCTCTGTGGGTGAAGATTTACGAATTTTAGACATAAAACATTTGATTGTAAATTCTGAAAAATACGAAGAAGCTTCTATAAAAAATTTATTTACGAATATAATTGAGGAACGGCTCGAAAAAATTAAAAACGACGAACAAGCAGCAGAACAAGAAAGAAAGAAAGCCGAACAGGCGGAAGAAGAAGAAAGAAAGAAAGCCGAACAGGCAGCTGACTTGGAAAGAAGAAAGGCTGAAATGGATTTTGAGTTGCAGAAATTGAAACTGCAACTTGAAGCCCAAATGAGTGGAGTTCCGCAAAGTAACGACACTGATATCTCGGAGCAGCCTAAATTAGAATTGAAGAATCTGATTCCCAGATTTAACTCGAAAGAAGACGACATGGCTATATTTCTCAAACTATTTGAGAGACAATTAAAATTTTTAAAAGTACCTGATAACCAATGGGTTGCATATTTAATTGGAGCCTTGCCAAGTGACTTAGCCACACTCATCGCTAGGGAATCCGAAGAAGCGCAAGACTATACGCATGTCAAAGAAATGCTTTTGAAGAGATTCAAACTCTCCGCGGAAAAATTTAGACAACTTTTCCGGCAACACAAGAAAGTTCAAGAGAACACATGGAGAGATTACTTTTTTGAAATAAAAAGTTATTTCGAAGGATGGTTGAACGAATTGAAAATTGTCAACTTTCAACAGTTAAAAGACCTAATCATATCTGACCAAATTAAAAGACATGTACCTCCTGAAACAAGAGAACACTTCATGCATGAATGGTCAGAATGGGTGTCACCTTCAGACTTAGCTGACAGATTGGATGCTTATTTCCTCATTCGAAATACTACTTCAGTAAAAAAGACTGTCAACTCAAAAGAAAATTCTTCTAAACCTTACGCTCCAAAAAGAAATTCATATGATAGTAGATTTGATAAAACCAACCAAGCCGGTCCTACTTCATCTTTCAATAGAGGTGATAAACTGAAAACTGATGACAGATCAGATAGGCCATCTGTATCTTGTTATGGTTGTGGTAAGCCAGGGGTTACAAAACCCAGATGTCCAAATTGCAAACCAGCAGTGAATAAGGACTCAGCAACTTTTAGCAACATCAGTTTGCATTCATGCTCTTTAACTCCAAATCAAAGTGCGGTGCTGAAGTTAGCTGTAAATGGCATATGGGGCACTGCATGCGCCGATAGTGGAGCCAGTCATTCAATTGCTGGCGAAACCTTGTATCTCCTTTTACAAAAAGAAGGAGCCAATTTCCAAAAGACTCAAATCACTATGTCCCTCGCTGACGGCCATAAGTCCGAGGTGGAAGTCTACACAACCAGTGTAGTTATCAGACTTGAAGAACGTGTAATCCGTACACAATTAATAATTTTGCCTTATGCTAAAGGAAACAGAACACTTTTGGGAATGGACTTTTTACAGAAAGCTGGCATTGTTTTAAACCTGAAACATCGCAACTGGTTCTTTAGTGACTCACCCCATCGAACCTACGATTTTGTTAAAGAAGCAATTATTCAAGAAGTCCAAAGCAGACCTAACCTTGAGGAAAATACATGCTTACTGCGTGATGATGAAGGTAAATGTCTAACGCTTGACCAGAAAAATGAACTGGGAACATTGCTAAAAAAGTACGAAACTGTGTTTGAACCAGGGGGAGAGCCCACTCCTTTTATGGAACACCGTATCAACACCGGAAATAGCCCTCCTGTTTCGGTGCCTCCGTATAGATTACCTCCAGCAAAGAAAGAAGTTCTTAAGCAGGAACTTGATAAACTTTTGGAACAGAACATCATAGAAGAGTGTGAATCTCCGTATGCAGCCCCTGTAGTGCTCGTTCCAAAACCGAACGGGAAAATTCGGCTTTGTATCGATTATAGAGGCCTCAATGCTACGACAGTGGCCGACTCTTATCCGTTACCTAGAATGGATGACCTGCTTCACGAAGCGAAGCACACACCTTTTATGACAACTATAGATTTACAATCAGGTTACCACCAGGTGAATGTTTGTGTTTCTGACAGGGACAAAACAGCATTTGTTTGTCCATTTGGAACTTTTCGCTACCTTCGAATGCCTTTTGGTTTGAAAACGGCCCCAGCCACATTTCAGAGACTTATTGACAAATTTCGCAGTGGCCTAAGTGACATTCTTATACTTTCTTATCTTGATGACATCATAATCCTGTCCGAAACCTTCGAAAAACATCTTACTGACCTCAAAGCTGTATTTGAGAGACTTTTACTATTCAAACTACATACAAATCGTAGTAAATGTAATTTTGCTTGTGATAGGGTAAAATACCTTGGACACTACATCACAAGTTCAGGCGTGGAAGTAGATCCTGAAAAAACTTCTGCTATCAGAAAGATGCTTCCTCCCAAGAATGTAAAGCAAGTGCAGTCATTCCTTCAAACCTGTTCGTGGTTCAGACGATTCATACCTAATTTTTCAGAAGTAGCCAGACCTCTCAGCAACCTTACAAAGAAGAATAGAATCTGGTCTTGGGGAGAAGAAGAAGAAAAGTCTTTTCAAACTTTGAAACAACTTCTAACAAGTCCTCCTGTTTTGAAACAAAGTGATGCCACGAAACCCTACATTCTTCGCACTGATGCTAGTAATCATGCCATAGGAGCTGTCCTCTTGCAAGGTAAAGGCGAAGAAGAGCATCCTATAGAGTATGCAAGTCGGTTGTTAACTGCTGCTGAGAAAAATTACTCAACCACCGAACGAGAAGCTCTCGCCGTGGTTTGGGCACTTAACAAATTTCGAGGTTACATTGAGGGCCAAGAAATTACCGTTGCATCCGATCACCAACCCCTAAAATGGCTTCTCACCTTAAAATCACCTTCAGGTAGACTAGCAAGGTGGGCTCTGCAACTCCAATCATACAACCTGAAAATGGAATACATTCCAGGAAAAGCAAATGTCATAGCTGACTTATTATCCCGTCCCGTATGTGAACACAAGGAAGAGTTCTGTGAAGTGTGTAGCGTGACTATCGACATGCCTAGTCGTAGCACTGCAGACATACGAGCGGAACAACTGAAAGATGGAGATATTAAGAAAATAATTGAATCCTTTGAAACCCTTGTGAAAGATGAAAACTACGCCAATTGGACGAGACGTGGATACATAATGAATCAAGGACTTTTATATCGGTACTCTCCTGACTCCGAATCAGAAGAAGCCCAGCTAGTGATCCCCTCTCATGAGTGGAAAAATATTCTTCAAGAATACCACGACTCCCCAACTGCTGGACACTATGGAGTTGATGGTACGTACCATCGAATCTCTCAGAGATATTATTTCACTGGAATGAGAAAATACATTCAGGAATATATCAAAAATTGCAATGAGTGCAACAGGTTCAAGCCATCAAATCAGAAACCATCTGGTTTGTTACAGACTCCAGTGTACGGTCAACGTTTTGAAACTATCGCCATAGACTTGTTTGGTCCATTACCAGAAACCTCTGACGGTAAAAAGTGGATTCTAATTGTTGAGGATTACGCAACAAAGTGGGTCGAGCTCTTTGCACTGCCCAATGCTACAGCAAAAGAATGTGCTGTCACTCTTCTAGAAGAAGTCTTCTTGCGATATGGCCTACCCAGGCGTATTCTCAGCGACAACGGAGCACAGTTTGTCAGTGCAGTCATGCAGCAAGTGTGTTATCTGCTGGATATAAATCAAGTGTTCACTCCAGTTTACCATCCATAAAGCCAATCCAGTGGAAAGGAAAAATAGAGATTTAAAGCCTCGACTTGCAATCTTAGTTGGAGATGATCACACACAATGGGCCGATAAACTCCCATCTATTCGCTTTGCAATGAATACCCATAAAAGCGAAACCACCAATCAAACTGCAGCTTTTCTTCAGTTCGGTCGAGAACTTCGGACCACTGATGACATAAACCATGACATCAGAAGTGTGATCCAGAATGATAACTTTGTATCGGAGATTACTCCATATCTAAAAAGATTCGCCACCCTGACGAAACAAATAAAGGAACGTGTGGAATCGAAACAAGATTATCGTAAGAAATACGCAGACAAAAGTCGTATGCCAAGCCATAAATTCAACATAGGTGATAGTATTTGGGTTAACAAACATCCTTTGAGCAGTTCTGCCCGACAACGAACGTCAAAGTTTATGCCACGCAGAGATGGTCCCTATGTTATTCTGAGCCAACGATCTCCAACCACATTTGAAGTGGCAAATCCTGAAGATCCCGATGTTCCTATTGGAGTCTATCACACCTCAGCTTTACGTCCTCATCAAGATCCATCATCTAAGCCTCTAAAACCTCTTCGTAAAAGAGGCAGGCCAAGAAAGACAATTCCTGGACCTTCGCCGAGGCGGCGTCAGGGCCAGAGGGGGAGACTGTAACAGTTCCCATAACTTTGACTGAACTGCTAGCGCCACCTGCGGCGCTGCGTGAACTTTATAACTTTATTAGTTAGTACTATGTAGTTCGTAGCCAATACAACATGTAGTAGTTCTTCCTCTTTTTTTTTGTGCTCGTCTGTAAATTAAGTGTTAAGTGTATTTTGTGTACTTTCCTGTGATGTCTTCTCAGCTGTGTGAACCCTAAAAATAAAGGTTTTCTAATAAACCTAAACGAGATGTGACATTATTATTGAAAAACCACCCCATGCATAATCATTTAGCGATGGGCAAACGTCACAATGGTTATTTAAAAGAAATGGCATTCCTTATGAACTTAAAGGGTTGCACTTCTAGATGTATACTATTTTTTACTAAAGCTTAGAATAAATGACTTTCAAACTTTAAGAGCATGACTCGCATACATCTCAGGTTTCTTCATGAAAATGGGGGTGCACATTTTCAGCAAATAAACATAAAAATTAAAAATTGCTACTTGAAAGTATAAGTGCATGTAATACGATGGTATACATGATATGCCAGATTTTATGGTAAAAACATATAATTTTTCTCTACCTTTCTTTAATGAGTAAAAGCATAAAATATATTTATATTGGGTTAAATATAAAGAATCTGATATATATACTTCATTTATTTTCATCCAAATAAACAAAACACTATAGTCACAATAAAGGAACCATAAAATAAATGTAATGAAATAATTTCTTTATGAGAACTTTTACTTTTGTGTTTTTATTTTAAAGACTATACATTTAAGATTCCAAAAACACTCTATTTTTGTTTCTATGATATCTAGAAGCAAAGTTATAGCATAATTAGTAAACTGGAATTGGAGTTAACAAAACCTGATGCTGATCCCTACACAAAATATTTTTAAGATATTGAATTTAAATTTTCAGAACATGTTTTATTTAGTTCTATCTGTGTTATGAATCAAACTCTAATCTCTGTGTATATACAGTGAACCCAAAAAGTGTTCGTACACTTGCAATTTCCTATAAAATTTATTGTTTCCGACTAATAAAAATTAATATTTTGGAATTGTAATTTTTTTATATCTGTAGCTTGTTCTTGGTGGAATGACATAATTATTTTTTTAAAAATTGTATAACTATTATTTTTAAAAATTCATAATCAAAAAGCTCCTGAAAAATTACGCCACTAAAGTCTTAGAACACTTAACAAAAATCTCAACATAGCTTTAAATATTGTATTTCTTTCTTAATTTAGAACTTAGTAGGATATCTTTTAGTGTCCACAACAACTTTTGGACATCTTGATATAGATTTATTGAGTTTTTGTAATTTCTGCATTGATTTTCCTCCATGCTTCTGTGATTATTGTTTTTACTTCTCATTATGTGTTTATGTGTCATGTTTTCTTTTTATTTTAAACCTAGTTCTCCCCAAATATGCTCTGCTGGGCTAAATAAATTGATTGAGGAGATGTTTTCAAACTTTTGGGTACAGTTATAGAGACACCAGCAGTGTACATTGAGAGCAGTTCGCTTGGCGTCATTATCCTGTTAAAAAATGAAGTCGTCTGAAATATCCAAATTTTGAGAGGATAATTTAAAATTTCTCTTTAAATTATTTAAATAGAGCTCATGATTCTCAATACCATCAAAAAATACCAAATTACCTAATTCCTGAAGCCTATTTACACCCCCCCCCGCCCCTCCCCCGCAAGAACACCTCTGTGTTGAATCATGGAGGTGGAGGAGCTCTTGTTCCACATAAATTCACTGGATTAAATGCCTCATTTTTTCCTTTAAAACTATTATATGCCCATCAGAACCAAAAATGTTGAATTTTCTGTCATCCCAATCACTTTCCTGTCAATTTTGAATTTTCTGAAACTTAAGTCACAAGAATCTAGTTGGATGAATGAACCATGGAAGTGGAAGTGTTCTTGCGTGGGGGCATAAATCAGCCACAGAATTAGGTAATTTTTGATGGTATTGAGAATCATGAGCTCTAGTCAAATATTTTAAAGAAATTTTAAATTGTCTGTCCAAAATTTGATATTGAACACGACTTCATATTTTAACAGGATAATGAAGCCAAGCGTACTGCTCTCAATGTACACCGCTGGTGTCTTTATAACTGGCCCAAAATTTTGTGAAAACACCTCCTCAATCAATTTATTTAGCCCAGCAGAGCATATTTGGGGAGAACTAGATTTAAAATAAAAAAACATGACATAAACACATAATGGGAAGTAAAAATAATAATGACAGAAGCATGGAGGTAAATCGATGCAGAAATTACAAAAACTCATTAAATCTATATCAAGATGTCCAAAAGTTGTTGTGGACACTAAAAGATATCCTATTAAGTTCTAAATTAAGAAAGAAATACAATATTTAAAGCTATGTTGAGATTTTTGTTAAGTGTTCTAAGACTTTAGTGGCGTAATTTTTCAGGAGCTTTTTGATTATTAATTTTTAAAAATAATAGTTATGCTATTTTTAAAAAAATAATTATGTCATTCCATTAAGAACAAGTTGCAGATATCATAAAAAAATTACAATTTCTATACATTAATTTTTATTAGTCGAAATCATTAAACTTTATAGGAAACTGCAAGTGTACGAACACTTTTGGGGTTCACTGTATTTATGTACTTCATTGCATTTAAATGTAAAAAATATCATTAATTTTTTAAAAAATCGAGTTTTTGCATAAAATTTGGCATATTTAAAAAACTTTTAAAAGTAATACATATCTTTTAATTCCTAATATATAAAGATGTTCCATTATTTATGTACTGTATAAATATTATTTGAATACATTCATTAGAATTTTGTGTAAAAGATCCTAATTGCAATTTTTCATGAAAATGTTACTAAACTCGACAATTTTTATAATTATAAAACTCTCCAGAAAACAGCAAAAGGGTTGAAAATTAGTTAAACATGAAGCTAAAGAGTTTGAGCTATAATTATGGTGAGTTTAAGAAATGTACAACTAGTAGAACATTTTTCATATTGTATTTAAATCTTAAAAGCATTGTCTGAGAAACTATGTTTTTTGGCTTCACGGTAAAGTTCACAAATGGATTTCTTTTTAAGACATTGAATTAACATTTTAAGAAAACTTTTATTTTATTTTATTTGTATTATAGACTATAATCTCTGTGTATGTATATATGCATTTTATTGCACATACAATTTGTGAGAAAAAATATGCTTTTTTTTTTAAAAAATTGACAAATTTCAAAAAAATAATGTAACTTATCGCTCTAGGCACAGATAATGATGTTATTTGTGGGTGCAGTTTTAATATTATTTGAATATATTAATTAGAATTTTCAATACAAGGTTTACTGTAACTGCAATTTTTAACTAAAAATTCCCAATCTATCCAAAATAATTTAAAATTTTGTGGAATTGTATTTTAATTCCTGACTCAAGTGTAGTATAGGGGAGAGGGCCCTTTCGATTTTTATATAGATATTATTGGTGAGATAACGAATTCATTCTGGCTTCGGGAAACCTATCGCTAAGTAGCTTGGCGATCGATTTTGGTCACCAAAAAAATTTGACATCGCCAAGTATCTATACTACACTTGAACCTTAATTCCTAGTTCTATGCACGCCCTTTTTAAAGAAAAAAGTGTTTTTTAGTTGAAAATTTGTTTCAATAAAATGCTCCGAGGGTAGGCGCATACCTTAAATTGATTTGTTAAGTAATCCTAAAAAAAAAGGCATTTTTAATACATTTTCCCGCTAAATTCCTATAAAAGCCTTACAATATCAAAACAATCTAGTACTCATGTGTTCGTCCGCGGGTAGCGTGGTAGAAACGAAAAATAGTTCGGAAGATTTATGAGAACTAAATTTGTTGTTGAACCCCAATCTTTAAAATATGTAGCCAGTATATTAAAAAAACTTTTTTAATCCTGAATATCTTTTTAATTTGTTTGATAGTGTTAATTAACCATTTTTTGAAATTTTGAGTACATGTAATGTCTCATATTTGTAAAGGCATGTGTTCAAATCTGATATAAACAAACTCATTTCAAATTGAGCATGTCCATGTAGTCATTTTTGAGTATTTCTTTTTTCTCCGTGTACGACATGTGTTAAATGGGCGCTGTAATGTGGGCATCCGGACTGTGAAACAGTCCTCAGTCCCATATCCTGGTCGACTTTGAAGTTGGGCATGGCAATGGTGGGGTTTTTCTTTCTGCTTAAAAGGAATCATGGCTATTGGTTGAGACGATGACATTCGGGAGGCGTGGCTATGATTCTTCATCTGAGTGCAGTAGAGGTGAAACCTTTTGGCATGAGTAAGAGCTTAGAGCTTGCTCTTTGATTGGTCGGTGGTAGCGTGATCATAGACTCCTATTGGCTGCCCTGTGGGCTGGGATTATTACGACATGCAAAGTGACGCGTGTATTTAATGCGCATCCTCCTCTCCTTCCCTACATGATGAATATTCAATGGCATCTGGACCCGAATGCGTGACACGATGACATCTGACGAGTTCGTGACCTTAAAAATTTACCGGCTACCTTGTGCCACAGTACCTTATCATGTGGCCCTCCGATCAAATGATACCTCACTCTCTAAGCCAAGGACAAGCATTAAGTCGATCGCGATCAACCGGTGCATTATTAAGACATTTTGGGCTGACCATTTTCATAAGACCTAAGACGCGCATTTTAAAAGAAACATATTTATGTGATACTGACACCAGCTAGAATGGTGAATCGGCTTTTCACAATCGAAGCGAATGTGCTTACTTAAGCAAATAATTTGTCAAATGTGTAACTTCATTGGACCTGTAGCAAACAGGTTGGAACTTCCAGGTTTTGTGTTGTATTATATCTGAGTGTCTATCTTGAATGTAGCCCCTTTGATGACCATCTGTCTGCCATCAATACTTTGTGTTTCTCGGTTCCTCAAGCAAAGAGACACTCTTATTTCTTTCCTTCTGTATGTGGACAATTGACCAGCCACACCTGTTAACCCGTCTATATCTTTCTTTTAACAAGTGACCTTGCTACACATGTGTTCAGAAAGGATGGTTTGCTATTGTGAAGAAGAGATACGTAGGGTTGTGTATTTTGCGTCGGAGTGACATGATGATTTATGACCTCTGTGGTGACGTATAGCATGTACCACCAAATAGGGCATTGGCCGGATTGGACCCTGCATTGAAGAACCAATGGTGTTGGGGACAGTGACTGAGAGAACCAAGCGCGAAACGATTTTATTTCCAATGAGGAATGGAAACAATTTGGATGGGGCGTGAAAGTTCCTACTCTCTTGATAATTATAATTCTAGATATAATTCGAAGCTTTCCACTGGTCCCTCCAACTTCGAATTATCGAGAGTTGATTGTATATACAGTCGACTCTTGATAATTCGAAGTTGGAGGGACCAATGAAAAACTTCGAATCATCAAGAGGGTAAGAAAAAACTCCCAAAATACACGAAGTAAATTTTTTTTTACACATTTAAATTTTAAACTATGTAATAAAACAACAATTGTACAGTATTATTTTAAAAAGTACAAATTATTACAGTACAAATATTACACAGAAGTTAAAAGTCCTGTATTAAAAGAATACATTTATGTAATACCTCTGGAACAATACTCTTTCACGCCCCACCAAATCACTTCTATCCCTCATTGGAAATAAAATGGTATAACCCCCGGTTCCCTCAGACATTGTCCCCAACACTATTAATTCTTCAATGCAGGGTCCAGTCTAGCCCATACCCCTTTTGGTGCCTCATGGTATAAATTACACAGCTGAGCCATAAATCTTCATGCCAGTGAGACGCGAAAAACACACTCATACTCATCTCTTATTCACAATAGCGGACCATCCTTTCTGAACACGTGTGTAGCAAGACCACGTGTTAAACGAAAGATATGGACAACAAGTCGAACCAAACTGTCCAATTGAAGAAGGGAAGCAATAAAACTGCCTTTTCGCCTGAGGAACCGAGAAACACAAAGAAGGTGTAGCAGTCTATGGCCAGGCCACGTTACAGGTGAGACATGCAGAGACAATAAAACATGTAAGTTCCAACCTGTTTGCTATAGGTAAGCGTTCGAATTGTCGGGAGTTTTATAGCTTCGAATTATTGCCAACCACAGATTTTACTTCGAAATATCGAGTGTACCAAAACGTATTGTTTTAGTTCAAAATATCAAAAGTTTTCTTAGGGGTTGAACAAATACTTCGAATTAGCGAGAGGTTCGTATTATCGAATATTTGAATTATCGAGAGTCAACTGTATTTTTAATGCATTTTTTTCTCTTAACACGAAACAAAAATAGCTACACACGAAAATATTTCCCCTCTGGGAAAAGAGAAGAGAATACGAAAAACACCAGTTACCAAGGCGAGATTGAAGAAAAGTGTGAAATGAAAGAGATGAGGTTTCATGTGTTTCCTCCACCCTTACAAACGCCACACACAAAACATCTCGTATCTGATCAGCTGGCTTTGGAATTTGGTGACGAGTATGCATTGTAATGTGAGTAAAAATGAGTGAGTTTGGTTCGCGTTTTTTTCTATTTTAGAAGATTTTTTTTGTACGAGCATAATGGAAAAAAAACTCAGGGGGGAAAGCACTGATCTTTCAATTAAAATGGTTGGAGTTTTTTGAGGTTGTTGATCAAAAACAGAAGATGAAAACGGAAATCTGTAAAAATATTGTTAATGCTAGATTTTTTGTATTATAAATTTCCTTAAGTTCTTGTGAATGCTTTTGTTTCGTTGATTTTTATTAAATGCATGCATATATACATATCTATGTAAATAAAATGTACTCTAACAGACTTATAATTTTTTGAATATATATATTTTTTACAATATCTTTTAACACGAAAAATATTTCAGTCCCCTCAGTTTCGTGTTGTTGTTGATACTAATGCCTGTGTTGATACCTGTCTGACGTAGTCAGATCGAGGCCCACGAAATTCATCACGGCTAGATTGTACGCCTGTCGTTAGCCGTAGCTTTGAGCACCATGCAGGTGACAGTACAATTTGGATCTTCTCCACCCCAATTTTGAGAGAAAACACACTGGGAGTGGTCAGGGGCCTCCCACCTCTCTTACCTTTCCACCAACCTCACAAGAGGACTTGAGGCTCTTCTTTATATTTTAGTCGACATATGTTTGTAAAAAAAGTTTTTCTTGCATGAAGACCAACAAGAGTAAATGTAAATGCAAGTTGGCTGGCACAAACTTGCAGGGGCTGCGAGTGGGATTTTAAACAAGTAATCTCACTCCAGGTTTAAAAAAATGTAGAAAAGTGTAATTGGGTACATTTGTCTCATTAAGTTGATTGTAAAATTGAATATGCTTGTATGTGTGTGCAGCTGTAAACAATATGAAATTAAGCACAATAAATAAATTGAATAAAAGTGCTACTATTTTATTTAACGTATTTATATTATTTTTATAATAAATACAATCTTTTTTAAAAAGGTGTGGTCGTCCGATATCCCCCCTCCCACAATGTGGCCCGTGAGCCAAAACAACTTGCCCAGCTATGTATAAAAATGTATGTATGCGTTTAAGAGACCAATAAAAAATATTCTCCTTCGCGTATGACAACAATTGAAGAGATATGTAACTGGGCCTGAGAAGAGGGATGGAGGAGGGAAAAAAACCATGATGCTAGGCGTCGAAGATCACTTTCAATTCTTCTGTTGTTGCTGTTGTATCTAATGCCACCACAGTATGAATTGGCTCGGTTCCACCCCAATTTTGAGGGAGAACACCCTGGGAGTGGTCAGGGGCCTCCCACCTCTCTTCCCCTTCCACCAACCTCACGAGAGGACTTGCGGCTCGACGGCTATTTAGAGTACCCATTTGCCGCGAAGGCACTATACATTTGCAACCATCCATTCCTTCTCCGCGATTCGAACCCAGGCCCTACGGCACAGCAGTTAGCGTCGCTAACCACTATACCGGATGGGCGACCCGTTTCGTGTTAAACGATTTTAACTGTATTTGAAATATTGATTCGTCTTGTATAAATCTTTTTGTCTTTCAAGACGCTGCTTAATGTCTTTTCGTAATTAAAAATTTATCTCTCGAGTGGCGAAACGATTAGCAATTAGAAAGCGAGTCACCAGTTTCCGACTCAAGTCTCGATATTAAATTAAATATATGGCCTTTTCATCCGAGACAAATCAAATGAAAAACGGGAAATGGGACCAACCATCCCCGATTTTGGAAAGGGTCCACTTGTTTAAAATCTCGCGTCATTACAACAAACCGAATAATCATAAGCCTCGGTTTTTTTGTTTTGACCGCCCGTATCCTTGCTCACCTGCGCGCGCGTTCCTCCGCGTCTCCATGACAACGTAGCCCCTGACGACGAGGGCAACTCAGATTCCGGAGAAAGGGGAGCACGTGATCCTTCTACATCTGGCTCTCATTCCGAACCGGGAGCACCCCCGCGTGTGTAGAGAGAAAGATCGGCTGAGGGTAGGCTCGGCACACGCTCGTGAGCTTATCGAAAGTTTTTCGTTTCATTTATGACCTTGGTTCGACATTTATCGCTCGAATGGGTAAACACAGTTGCAGTTACATTTCAGCTCGTCACCCGAATACTCGCATCGCCTTAAAAAGTTCCAACTTAACTTCAGTTAAAATTTCGAGACCTCGCAGCCGCAGGGATGTCTTAAGACACTTTAAGGCCCTGGGCCCAGAGAAGATTTTTTAGGCCCCTATGCTAAAGTAGGCCCTGCCTGAGATCTTTAAAAGTAGACAGTATACAGCATGTATTGTCAAATGCTCGTACAAACGGTCATTTGAAACAAATAAATGTGCACGACCCACAATCTCAAAAACCTAGGCACGCACCTGTGAGACCAATAGCCGCATCTCGACTAAACGAGTTGAATGATTGTTAATGGTATGCCTAGGCCTAGACATGGACAACGGTCATCACATAATAGTACAGTCTTGCCCCTTTGCCAATTGACATGCAGTTTGAAATTTCCTGGTTTTCGGTGAATTTGCACAGGAGTATTAATTGACCACACAATAAAATTATTCAGATTATGATTTTATTCAGACAGAGTCGAGAATGATGTGGCCCCCTCCCCCACCGAAGGCGAGGCCCTAAGACCGAGTCCAGTTGACCCATGTACGTCCCTGCGCAGCCGTACTCCCAGACGGGTGTTTGAGGTGACTGAAACGAGGGATATTCAGAAACCATTCTAATAAATAAATGCTAAGATAGAATGAGGATTTTTAATTGTTCTTTTAACTCCGAAATAACTCTAAGGCTGGCAGCACCGGACCTCGTAATTTTAAATTTCAGCCAAGTGACGAGAATGACACCTGAAAGGAGCAATTGAAGGAACCACATCCATAAAATTCTCTTAAAAAAACTCTTATTGCCAGAGAGTGAGTGAATATTAATGTCGCTCTGTTCAGCTACACGAGCTCTTTTGACGACGGACCTCGTCATTTTGAAACTGGTCAAGTGACGAGGATGACACCTGAGCTGGCACCCCCTCTCCTGACTACCACACCACACAAACGGGAGGACGTTTGAGCTCTCTACATATTTAACGTGCATCGCTTCCCTACACGGCGGGTCTTGAGCGGCATTAGAGCTTGAACTCATGACACTCCAGCCACGAGTCTGACCACTAGGCTACCGCGGCCCCATATTTCCAGCATGAGAGAGACAGTGATATCAACATCGCACTCTAAAGGAACACTCTATTAGATCTCGTCCTTTTGAGTCTCTGCCAAGCCACGAAGAAGACACCTGCAACTGGTTCTATCTTCACACAAAGATGTCTTGATTCTTTCCTTGGTTTCGAACAAACGTGAGTCACTTAAACGTCTCGTCCACTCAATTGGAAATCGGCTCACCTAACTTTAAGTAAAAGCCAAGTGCTCAGGGTCGCGAATTCATAGTTGGGCAAATCGAGTTGAGGTTCCACTCAAGACCCGCTTTACAGAAAGACTCGTGCACATTAATTGTACCAAATCTCACATTGGTGAGGTGGAGATGTTTGGAGAGTCAAGTACCAACACGAGTGTCATTATCGTCATTTGACCTTAGTTAAAAACGACGATGTCCGTCAACAATAACCCTCAAGGTGCTTCATAGTGCGACATTAATATTTAATCAAATCAAATCAAGTAAAAGTTAATCGAATCAACTCGGTATGGTTCACGGGGTGACGGCCTTAAAACATCATCAGAAGCCTTTTGCCTTAGCCTTAAGGTACATTCATTTCAGATGAATGTCTCTACGTATTAAGTGAGAGTTACATTCACATCGCCACTATAAAACAACGCGAAAACTATTGGCGACGGGCTTCGTAATTATGAACCGCTGTCAAGTGACGAGGACTCTTCAAACTACTCCACCACACCAATGGGAGGGCTTTGAGTCTGGACAGATTCAGCTTGTATCAGACCCCTCTTCACGGCAATGAGTGAGCGAGTAAATATTAACGTCGCACTATTCTACTCGTGGACTTTTGGCTATGGGCCTCGTCATTTTGAACCATGGTCAAGTGACAAGAACGACACCTGAGCTTGCAACTCCACCTCTCCTAACTTCCATATCACACCAACAGGAAGACGTTTGAGCATCGACAGATTTAACATGCATCACTCCTCTGCACGGAGGGTCTTTAACGGAACTAGGCTTCAACTCCTGACACTGCGGCCACGAGTCTATTACTTTGACCACTAGGCTATCGTGGCTCCTCTACACGGCAGATCTTCAGTGACCCCAGGACTCAAACCCATGACACGCCGGCCACGAGTTCGTGATCCTCAACGTGTTCTAACAACTATTTAAGAATTTACTGGCTAAGTACACCGCAATTCAATTAAAAAAATTCCACATCTTATTTTTAAATTAAATTACTCCATCCCTCAGACAAGTGAGCTTTGAATCCACTCGTGTAATAACCTTTTACTTCTATAGGTTCGATTTCAACCTCAACAAAATAATAATAAACCGTTGATTTCGGCGAAAGTTTTCTCATTTTCGATGCGGAGGAGAAAAATGAAAAACGAGAATGAAATGGGGTGGTGGAAGGGAGGGAATCTGTGGATGAATAAAAGCGCTGATCCATCTACCAATTATCCGATGTTCTTTTTTCCTCCTTCCGTCGTCGAACATGTCCGCGGGGCAGATGGGGACGAACCTTTTTATGTCGCTTCATTTTCGGGACAAAAGTTGTCCCCGAAAACGGGGTCAAAGTCTTCGAAATGATTTCTTCATCGATCTTCTTTTTGTTGCGCCCCGTATCGGTTCGCCTCTAAAAATAGCCCCAGCATGATGAAGGGGCAGGGGCTAAGAATAGAATACGAAACATGCCCCGGAGAGATGTTCCGGAATAATGTTCCTCTCCACCCTCATTTAGAGATGTTGTCCAGATTATGCTGCGGTTTCACGTTAAAAAGGAAAAAGGTACTCGGTAATTATTGTTCGCACGAATGCAAGTGGGTTGGAGATTATGTTCACCCCTTTCAGTGACCCTCGATTAATTATTGATTACTTTCGCGTAAAACAGTGAGAGGTAAAAGATATTTAGTCCAAAGATGTCTGATTTACCGGCAAGCATGTGGCCGCGATAGCCATGGGGTTTGGCGATTGAGCACGTGTCCAGTTCTAGTTTCCACTAAGAAACCGTCAGGGATTGCACGAAAAATGTATTCGTCATTTGGTTGTGTTTCAAAATGACGAGGTATTTGCACGAATAGGCTGTTTTCAGAAAACTAACAACACTAAATAAATTTAATTAACAAACCAACAAGCATTTAATGAACCTTTCAAATTCTGCATAATGCTCATTAGGTTAAAATGGAGAGTTTTGGATTTGTTGTTTCAGATGCCACCTGATCAAACGGTGTCAGATAGGACCTACGAAATTCATCGTGGCAAGGAGTTAGGCGCTAATCTATCTTCAGGTCTGTAGTTCCATATTGGTGACAGTGCAATTTACCCCATTCCACCCCAATTTTGAAAGAGAACACTCTGGGTGCTGTCAGGGGCCTCCCATCTCCCCCCCCCTTTCTACAAAACCTCTCGAAAGGATTTATGGCTCGATGAATAGTTAGAGTGCCTCCCCCCCCCCTCGATAACCCAGCTTTTAAAGCACAAGCATTATTCATAAAACCAAACTCTAAATTAAGCAATATATACAGGGTGTCCCAAAACGATCGCATAAACTCTGCACAGCTAGATTCCTCGTTGGGAGTACATAAAAACTGCCCAAAGAAGCATTCCTGTACGATCCATAGTTTACGAGAAAAATACGAAAAACAAAGTATGGCGTCACTTCCGGTGCAAGAAAAACACTTTATTGGCATTTCAACAACAATATTTGCATATCTTTCCAGACGATAATGATTAAAACGTTTGTCGCGCATGTCGCGTCATGCATGCGCACGCCTTGGAATGACGTTAAGCCGCCGTTGAACTGGCATTTAAAAAGCTGCATCTTGCAGCTACCGGTAGTCTTCGTATAGTGGCCATGTATTCCGTTCGTGACTACTGCGACATGCCATCTCCAGGAACTGGTGTATCGAGACGTAGTGACAGCACAAATGGACTTAGTTGTTCGTCTGAATGCTGCTTGTACTTCGGTGACCCCACGATGATGCGACGTCTGATGACAGCCATTCCACACACGGCGGCCTCAAGCCTGCCTCGACATGCACGGTGGATATTTTGAACATCTGCCTTAAATTGGGCATATACTGCTGTTAATATGTTCAATAAAGTGTTTTTCTCTTGCACCAGAAGTGACGTCATACTTTGTTTTTCGTATTTTTCTCTTAAACTATGGATCGTTCAGGAACGCTTCTTTGGGCAGTTTTTATGTACTCCCAACGAGGAATTTAGCTGTGCAGAGTTTATGTGGTCCTTTTGGGACACCCTGTATATGCCATTATTAAGCCTCCATCGTTCAACAATTAACACTAACTAATACACGCAACAACACCAAACAGCATCTAATGCATTGAAACTAAATCGGAGTGTGGTGATTGTCAAGACACCACTCTCTGAGGATTGATTGTCTTTTTGGCGATCGTTTTCCTGGATCTAACTTTTTCTTCCATTCATTTTCCTCTTTGTTGCACCACTTTGGCTCTACTTTTCGATCCTAGTACCACTAAAGATCCGCCGTGTAGGGGAGCGATGCACGTTAAATCTGTCGAGAGCTCAAACGTCCTCCCGTTGGTGTGGCGTGGTAGTTAGGAGAGGGGGTGCCAGCTCAGGTGTCGTCCGCGTCACTTGACCATGGTTCAAAATTACGCGGACCGTCGCCAAAAGCCCTCGTGTTGCTAATCAGTGCGACGTTAATATTCTCTCACTTTCTCTCACTTTGGCTCTACTTTCTTTCCCCCCTTTCATAAAAAAAAGCGGGGTTCTTGATAATATTTTATTCGCAAATGAGTTTTTTTCTCCAACATATCGAGCATAAGCGCTTCTCGCTGGCGTTCGCGTATTCGAATTTTAGTAAGAGTTCCCCGTACCCCATAGGCATCTATGCATTTTCCGGGATTCGAACCCAGGCCCAATAATCAGCATCACTAACCACTATCCCGGATGGGTGGCTAGTTTTTTATTTAGAAGAAAAACAAGAAAGACTAGATACTTTTGTTAGTTAAATTAGCGTTTTACTATAGACTTGCTTAGGAATTGCTCATATATTCCTTCAATTTTATTCAGAGGCGTGCACTTTACCATTTTTCCTTTCAAACTTCCGACCCCTACTACGTCGTTAATTTAGTCGTGGTGAAAAATGTAAAAGAAACTAAAATACATACGCGATATTTGACAAAAAAGTAGAATAAAATAAATAAAAAACTTTATTTAAAGATTTTTTTTTATCTCATTTTCTTAAACCGAATTGTATATAAATTTTCTCAAATGATTTCGGTTGATTAACTGTTTGTTAATCGCTCTCTGAAGAGACACAAAGGCTACAATACTGAACCACGTTTAAGTGAAGAAAAATGACCCACCTAAGCCAGCGACCCACTCACCAAACTTTCACGCCAACGAGAGGACTTTGATCCTTGATAGTGACCACGGTAGCCTAGTTTTTGTGGTCACGAGCTCGTGACCGACTTGTCACAAGTTCTAGCCTAGCACCACTGAGATCCTCCGTGTAGAGGAAGCCAATGTATGCTAAATCTGTCGAAGTTCAGTGTTCTTCCATATGTGTGGTCTGGAAACTTGGAGAGGGGGTATAAGCTCAGGTGTCACCCTGTTTACTTGACTGAGGTTCAAAATTACGAAGTCCGTCACTAATGATCCTATGGAGGTGCTTATCTGGAGGACATAACCCACGACCTATGGATCCGAAGCCACGTAACATAACTATACAAAAGTGATCACTCCTGTCCGGAGGCTGTAACTGGCTTATGTAGATACCGCTACACTCAGCGTTTCTCAAACTGTAGGGCGCGCCCCCTAGGGGGGGGCGTGATTAACTCAACGAGGGGGAAACGAGCAAATTGAAAAGTCGAAAACAAAAGATAGTTTTAAAAGTTATTAATTGACTGACAATAAATAAACAAAATACACATTTATACTCAAATATAATACACTTACAAATGTATTAGTACTGCACAATGTATTTAGTTTAAATATGCTAAAAAAATGTTTAATAATTACTAGGGACCCCATGGGTTTGTCATATAATAAATTATATGTGAACATTTATCTTGATAATTTGTACGGTTTATAATTAATCCCTTGACTGCTGATTTTAAAAGTTATGTAATTCACTCCCCAATGCCACCGTTTTCCACGTCGGAGCGTGAATGTGATGTATTGGGGGGGGGGGGAGAAAAGGAATAAATAAGCAAATCTTCTGAAATAAAAGCAAATCCTTCGCAAACATTGTCAACGTCCTTTTATTGTATTCCAAAGCCTTCGGAATAATTTTATGGATAATAGTGCACAGAAAACTTCGTACTTCGGAAAGACGTATATATGCGCACCGGGGCAATTAAGACTTTGACTGAGCGTGACGTTTATATACGCCGGTAGCACTTAAGAGGTTAAAATAGTTATATAGCTTTAGCATCAAAGTATAGTGATATTGAATTCAATGCATTGTGTGTTATTGTATGGGGGGGGGCGATGAATGATTGAATATTTGGTCGCAAATATATAAAGTTTGAGAAGCACTGCGCTACAGTACTCCCCACAATTGAGTCGGTGGATAGGCAAACGAGCTATATATTTGTTATGGCGAGCGAGTTGTTGCTGTGAATTGGTGGCGTTGCGTCAAGGGAGTCGGACGACTTTTGGTTGCTGCGTCAAGGAATGACTTTGGTTGCTTTTATAGCGGGTAGATGGCGCCACAACAGATCAGAAGGTTGCGCTTTACTTTTCATTCTAGGTGAATATCCGGTAGACAGAACCCACTATCTTTGTTTCCGAAGCCGCGTAACAAAACCACTAGACAAAAGTGATCCCTCCTGTCTGGAGACTGTTACTGGCCTTATGTAGATACCTTTACAGTCCTCGCTTTGCTTTATAGTACAACGGTAATAACTCTAGCTCACTTGATGGCCACGGTAGCCAAGTGGTCAAGGTATCGGATCATGGCTAGCGTGTCATGAATTCGAGCCCAGCACCAGTGAATACCTGCCGTGTAGAGGAGTGATCTGTCGAGAGCTCAAACGTCCTCCCGTTGGTGTGGTGTGGCAGTTAGGAGAGGTGGTACCAGCTCAGGTGTCGTCCGCGTCACTTGACCATGGTTCAAATTGACGAAGTCCGTCACCAAAAGTAGCTGAATAGTGCAACGTGAATATTCACTCAATCGGTTGATTCATCCCTCTCTACACATCGGGTCTTTAGTGTCACCCAAACTCATGACTCGACAGGAGCAAAGGTCACGAATTCTCGACCGTTATCATTCATCAACATCTGCCCATAGAACTTACTTAGGAGTTGTAGCAGTGGGTGAATATTCACGTCGCACTATTCAGCTACTCGACTGCTTTTGGCGACGGACTTCGTCATTTTGAACCATGGTCAAGCGACAAGGAGGACACCTGAGCTGGCACCCCTCTCCTAACTACCGCACCACACCAACGGAAGGATGTTTGAGCCTCGACATATGTAACGTGCTTTTCTCTCCTCCGCACGGCGAGTCTTCAGAGGTATTCACGGCAGGCTCCAACTCATGACATGCTAGCCACGAGTCCGTTACCCTGACCACTAGGCTACCGCGGTCACAGGAATTGTATCAGAATTTCTTATTATTCAAAATTCAAAATAGCGCCCTTTTATAATTTAAATAGGGTTTCTTTTTCACTGTCCAACATCTTTGTATTGAAAAGAAATATACGAGATAAGGAAAGAAGAACATATGTAGCTTCTAATATGAAATCGATAATAAAGAAAATAGTCGGTTCAAGCGATATAAAAACGCAATATATGAAGGCAAACACTAGGATGGCAGGTAATGATGTCGGACACGTTGCCATCGATTTCTTGTGGAGAATGTTTTCCGGAGCAGATGGGCACAGAGCGAATACACCACCGCCAAAAAGAAGAGCGTGTTTTGTCGGCTTCTCTCGTTCTTTCCAAAAATTATTTAGTTCTTAGTCTTTTTTTGTTTTGTTTTTTTGACAAATTGATAAATTGACTGGAGAAAAGAACGCGCCGCTTTTTTTTCATTTGATTCTAGTTACGTCACTGAGTTGTTTGAAATATTTGTGGCAAGCACTGCGTTTAGAAAAAAAAATGAGTAGAGATGTTATTATATCGACAGTATATTGAAGGCATTTGTGGACTTGTAGATAGACCGAAAATGTGTTAAATTTTTCATCCCTTCATGGTACTAGCGTGAACGTCAGCTGGGAGACCGCTTCCCCTGGATTGCTGATGTAGTAGACTTACTGACTTACTGTAAGGGGTCAGCTTACAGAGAAAATCTGCTTTTTTTATTTATTAAAATTGCCAACCCCTAAGCTTCTGTGGATTTTTATTTTGTTGCGCTTAATAACTTCAAAGTCATTTATATATTCTTGCACAACACACTTCATATTCGGAAGTGTAATTATTCACTGTGCTGATAATTGCGATCAAATTGTTCTGAATTAGTTAATAATAACTATAAGCAACGAGAAAGTAATAAATACTTCAAAATTCGCAAAAACTTTCTTGCAGAAATGATTGCATTCTACATCAAAAAACCTATTTTTTTTACTTTTAAGTAACTTCAGCTGTTTAACATTGAGTTTATTTAGTCCTATTTTAGTTATCATGAGCAAATAATAAACAAATATTTGATGTTATTAAGAAAAAATTGAACTAATTTAATTTTGGAGTGCTACGCGCCAAGTAGCGCTTGTTGTCGAGTCATATGGAATCCAAGATGGCGCGCCCTAGCTTTAACAAACCGCCAGGAAAATAACTTTAAGGAAATGTTTTGAAATATATTTCAGATAAAGAATATATTGAAAATAACCAACATCAATCAATAATTAATATAATAATACTTATATTATGCAAAACATAATAATAACACTGATCAACATGATTTTTGTCTCATGAGTACCATAGTTGTACTTAATACAGTTTTTTATCGTGTTTTCAAATATGTATTCGGAATTTCTCCATCACTCACACTTTTTTTTTAAGTTTTAGTTTCAATTAATGTATTAAATATTTTTTTAATAAATGACCATTTGTCCATTGTAAAATAAGAACTCCTAGAGCATTGTAAATGTGATGGAACCACATGAGCTAACTCAAATGGTATCATTGCTACTGTTGTGCAAGTTCAGACATGTACAGACACTTTGGCACCAAACACAACAGACAGGCACAAATATGGTCTAGACTAGCATGCATTCATTAGAACGATGTCAGTTGTGAGATAGTAGTGAACCAGTTAACACGTAATTGTGAGTACTTTGTGTCTGTATTGTTGTATGTTATGTATATACAAATTTATTTCTTTTAATTTGTTGTTAGTTACAAAATACATAGAGCTTGTTTAAATCATCATAACAACTTATGTTATATATGTGGTGAAGTCACGCTCAAGTCCCAAATGCGAAACCTTACTCCATTAGTAAAAAAGTGTTATGAACTTTATTTTGGGTGTAAAGTGGAGGACCAAACAAGGACCTGGGCCCCACATATCTGTTGTTTATCGTATAGTAGGCTTCTCACTGCATGGAAGAATGGCAAGCGCCACAGGTCATTTGCTATCCCTATGATTTGGAGGAAACCCAAAGATCACTCATCTGACTGTATTTTCTGCTTAACAAACATTAAAGGAATTGCGTCAAAATCAAAACATACAGTGTACCCAGACTTGCAATCTGCAATGAGACCAGTTCCACACAGCGAAGAATCGCCCATACCAAAGCCTCCAGAACATGTGACATTAGATGAAGGGAGCTTAGATTCCGATAGAAGTAAGGAAGATGTGGTGATACAACTTTAGAACCAAGCTGTTCATCTGAGCCTCATTTATTGACTCAAGAAGATCTTAACGATCTCCATAAGAGATTTAAAGTTATCCAAAAAACAGTCTGAAATGCTTGGTTCCCGGCTAAAAGGATGGAATCTTCTTCAAAAGAATACAAAGATATGTACTTGTCGTAGTCGTCATTCTCAATGTAAAGAGTACTTTTCTGAAAAAAAAAGGCTTAGTGTTTTGTATTGACATTTCTTCTCTTATGGAGACATTTGGTATTGAACATAACCCTATAGAACGGCGCTTATTCATTGATTCCTCCAAAGCAAGTTTAAAAACAGTGCTTTTGCATAATGGAAATAAATTCTCATCAATATCTATGTAGTATGAAAGAAACATATGAAAACTTTCAATTTATATTGGCAAAGCTTCCAATATACAGTGCATGAATGGAATATTTGTGGTGATTTGAAGGTAATTGCACTTATTCTTGGTCTGCAGCTTGGTTACACAAAGTACTGTTGCTTTTTGTATCTTTGGGATGACAGGGACAGAAAAAACCATTACATCAGAAAAGAATAGCCTAAACGCGAATCATTCATTCCTGGGCAAAAAAAAAAAAAAAAAATGTGAAACATGACGCATTGTGTAATCCTAAAAATGTGTATCTACCTCCGTTACATTTTAAACTAGGATTAATGAAGAATTTCGTGAAAGCCGGGCAATACTTCTGGTTTCATGTACTTAAAACAGGAGTATCCTAAAATTTAGTGAAGCATAAATTAAAGAAGGGATATTTGTGGGTCCACAAATACGATCACTAATGCATGATGAGAAGTTTGAGGAACTATTAAATCCACTGGAGAAAGCAGCTTGGCAAGCATTCAAAAATGTAACTCACAGTTTTTTGGGAAATCTAAAGGCGCAAAATTACCATGATTTTGTTCATGCTCTTATAACATTGTGACGTTTGATTCAATAATGGTAGTGTGTTTGAAATATAATAATTTAGTTTAATTTTCACAGCTATTATTTACATTAATATACAAGTTTTCACGATGAGATGATTTTAGAGTCCAAAATAATTTTGTGAGGGAGGGATCTTGTTGATGTCCGTTCCATGCAAAGTTTCCGCTCTTCTCTCCCTCTGGTTTTCTCTCGGTTGACCGACCTCCGCGCGTCCCCTTTCATCCCCCCATCCGGTGGTGGCGAAATGCTTCCCCTCGGGTCAAAGGTTGCAGGGGCTAATTAAGACACGTCCCTCGCAGTATATTAGCGACTGCAGGTGGTTTTGCACGTGTGGTCATCATTCTTCTAAAAACTGACCCGGCCGTGGGAAGCAAGTCCCAGATGTCTCAAGGGGGGGGGGGACGCACATACGTCACAACATCTTACAAAAATTTGGGCTGTAGTATGTCCTTAAAAATACATTCCTGCACTCGCACTTAGATTTCTTCCCGGAAAATTTTGGTGCAGTGAGCGATGAGCACGGAGAACGCTTTCATCAGGAGATTTCAGTGATAGAAAAGAGATATCAAGGCAAATGGAATGCTAATATGCTAGCCAATTATTGTTGGACCATCAAGAGGGATACTCCACAGGCGAAATATAAAAGAAAATTGTGATTTCTTAATTTCTACATGAGTCCGAATGTTCGAATATTGTGTATTTAAGAATGTAAAAAATATTAAAGTGTTTCAAATTATAAATGCCTGTCTCTCAAACACCTTGCGTGATGAAGAAAAATCGATTTCATATTTGTGTGTGTGTGTGTGTGTGTGAATTCAGGAGAAGAAATGCTAGCAGAATCACATATTTTTCTTTCTGAGACAAAAAAAATTTTTTTTGTTGCCCAGTGTAATCTAATAATAATTTATACATATAATAAAAATTTTATTATATAATTATCCAGCTTTTACCCGCGGCTTCGCTGGAGTTGATGTCTTTAAATAAGTGTCAAAGTCATAATCATTATCATTAGAAAGTAAGTAAAATAATATAATTTTTTTATTGCTGACTGGGACCATTAAATTTAAAAATTCTAAAATTGAGCTTAAATAGAAAAACTTAAAACTTGAACTTAAACTACTAATATTTCAAAAAGTTGAAAGCATCTACGTTTATTAAATAATTCCTCTTTAAAAGAGCTCAAAACAGAATATTATTCTAGGATGCTGCTGTATACCATTTTGTATGTTCTTCCGTCAGGTACAAATATGTGAAGATTTCGAGCATTGGACACACGCGAACAGGCTACATATAGTTGGACATGGGAAAAGCATGACTTTTCCAAATGCAATACTACCTGCAATGTGTGCCCTTGCGCTGTGTTAATAGTAACAGCAAAACTGAGTTTGATTGGAAATCGTTTGAATCGTTTCAGCTCGTTTGAATTGAAACGGTAGGTCAATGGGGATAGTTGGAATTCGAGGTATGATAACACTTTCCCCTTTTCCGACACCGACACCAATCAAGTATATTCTGCCTCAGTTTTGTGATCCACGCCTCGTTCCATAACACAGTCCAGGAGCATCGAGATTTTGCAAAAGCATAACTGGTACGTTTAGTTTTAATTGAAGTTTATATGAGGGTACACCCGAAAGTTCAAGCGAATTTAAGAACTCCATGGGATATATATATGAAGCACATATGTTCTGTATCCATTGATAAATACTCTTTCATTTACCCTTGCACGTCTTTTAAAATTTCAATGTTGATTTTATTGATAATGTCATTATTAGGCACCAATACTGATCCTGCGCACAACCACTGATCACAATTTAAATTTTGTTGCAAGCCCGGGGAAACTTGAGCAATAAGATCTACATCATTTTCTAATAATTTACAAAATTCTCAGGAAAGTAAAATATAACCTTCAGCATATCTGCGTCCAAATATCCACCACCAATTTTCAATAGCCTCTCTGCGTAACGTCCCGAATCTACGTCATTATGAAGATACACTTTCAAATTCGTTTTCAGACTGAATTTTTTAACTTTCGTCCATAAGCTTGATGATTTAATACATGCTCATTTCATCTGCCGGTGTACAATTCTGGATTACTGGGAGAGTTTGTCGGAAATCACCTGCCAATATATATAAAACTACCATTCCTCCCATAATATCTGCGCGATCTCCTAAACCCATGAGTCCAATTTAACGCTTCATTAGCTTTCTTGTGAGACATCGTACTTTCATCCCACACTAAAAGCCTACATTGTCGAAGCATCCTGCCTGGAGAGCTATTTTTGCTGAAATTGCAGATGGGTTAATCTTCATGTGCAAGATTAGGCGGTAATTTTAAAACGGAATGTGCAGTACAACCGCCAGTCAGTCGAGTCACAGCTATACTGGAAAAAGCCACAGGAACTGCTATCTTCTGTTTTTTTTCTGACGGACATGAAGAATAAGTTTAGCAAAAATGTTTTTCCGGTTCCTCCAGGGGCGTCGAATAAATAAAAAAGTGCACCATTGCCGGATTCTATTTTACGTAACACTTGATGGAAAACATGATTTTGTTCTGGAGTTAATTGAGGGATTAATTCTGTTACTGGTGTTGCAATGCTATAAAATCGTAGTCTTATCTTCGAGCAATTTCATTATCGAAGTCATTTCCGTAGACTCGTCGTGAACTAATCATTCCAAAATCACGTAGCTTCTTCCCAACCACTGTGAAAACCTTATTTTCAATTATTATTAGCATTTCATTGCAGATGTGTTCCTTAAAAGTCATATCTGCATGTACTTGTTGCAGTTGTTGCAAAATATCTTCCGCCATGTACTCTTTGTACTTATTCCAAAGGGTTTGAGGATTAGAGCGACCGCAAGATGCATAGGTATTGCGTAAAGTTCCCTAATTTTATTCGACGATTGGCGTTGTGTATGGCTTTCTCTATAGTATGCATATACCTTCATAGTAATATCTCCATATAAAATATCTAGGTACAGTGTATAAGTGTAAAGTTTCGTACAAAACTTAAACCTTATATTGGAATTATTTTTTAGAAAAAAATAAATTCAAAGTATTAAATATTCGATAAATCAAAATTTTTTATGAAACTGTCATTTAATGTTACCAAAGAGCTTTCAATATCACTCCAATTTGCTCAAACTTTGTCATTTCTCTCTTTAAAAAAAGGTAGAAAATTTGTATTAAAAAAATGTCTGGGATTGTCGGAATAGAGAATTTTTTAGCCAACTATGCGATATTTCTCGAAGCTTGAGTTTGATATTTAATAAACGTAACGTAATAAGCGTCTGGCATTTTATAAAAGAACTATTGAAAAAATCGTTTTTAGAAAGGTGCTAAATTACACTATATTCCAGTTATTTGTTACAAATATGAGAAAATTTTTATTAAATTGTCTGGTATGATAAAATACATGATCTTGCGCCAACTTCGCGGAGGGTAAGCAGCTCCCCAAGGATTCACCCAAGTAGTTCCCGTTCGCGTAGGAATACGGGGATAAAATATACCCTATGTTACTTGCTAATAATGTAACTTTCCATTGGTGAAAGAATTTTCAAAATCGGTTTGGTTGTTTAGACGTGAAAACGTTACAAACAAACAAAATCACATTCATATTTATAATATTATTAGGTTTATATTATATTATACAGAAAAAAATTAGATAATATGTATTAAAATTAATCAATAAGGGGCATCAATTAATAATGGCTGATAACTCGTAATATTACAAAGGCTGCGAGTTCTTTTATTGAATTGCATCGAACAAGAAACATTTAAAAGCATATTATTTCAAAATAAAATAAAGTGGAAATGCACAATCTGCAGCAATAATTAAAGGAACAGCCCTTATATTATGGTCAAGTGACGGGGAGGGCACCTTAGCTGGCACCCCTTCTCCTAACTTCCACACCACACCAACAGGAGGACGTTTGAGTGTTAATGTGCATCGCTCCTCTACACGGCAGGTCTTCAGTCGACCTAGGCTGGAACACGTGATACGCTGGCAATGAGTCCGTTATCTTGACCGCTAGGCTACCGTGGCCCCTCAGCAATAAAGGGATAACAGAGAAAATTGAATTTAAGCTCAGTTTTCTTAAAATACTGAAATATTTTAACCTCGTCTTCCAAACTCTGAGAAGGATCTCTAATCTTAGCAGAAATATTTTCTGGGATTCTGTTTTTCTGAAAGTAGAATATACGAGAAGAATCTTAAGGTCGCTCATGGGAGAGAAATCTCGGTTCAAAGCGGATTTTCTAACTCCTTGGCAGGCCACATAAAAACTCTTTGCGGATCGCTATTTACCGACCCCTCCCCTACATGAACTTGCTTACTTGACCAGTCAGAGGTCAAGCGTTTGCGATTCGTGTCACCCCGGTCAGCGCTTGCTTTCTGGTAGGAGAGGAACGATCTTTTTTTTTTTTCGTATTGGAAGCGATCACCAACACAATGTTCCAAATGGGATATTCTCTCCTCACGTCATCGGGGCGCAGGTACATCGATCCCTCACGTGCAGACGCTTTTCAACCCTTCTACTTCGAAGGAGGCACGACATTGGTTTTCAGATTTTCTTTTTAAAAAGGTAACAAACCCCATGGTAGAAATGAGGACGTCTCTTTTGAGAAAACAGATAACAAATAAAGGTATTATCGTTCTCGAGTTGTAATCTTCTGGAAAGATCCAGTCACTCGGCGTAGGATTCCCATTTTAAATTTGTCCTTTCTCTCTCCCGAAACCAGCGCTTTTTTCACCAGCTTTGAAAAAGAAAAAAAATACCTTTTGCAATAAAGGTTATATTAACAGTGGCCCAGCATTTTGACATTTGGATATTTAAAGCCTATAAGACCACTTGGTGAGCTGATATTTCTGTCTTCAAACCTGCACACAATAAACTGCATACCTGCCAGTCAAATCTGTTTCAACTCAAAATCCTTATATTGCTGTGGAACTTTGGATTGTGAGGTATAAAGCCAGACGTCGTTCTCGTCATTTGATTGTGTTGTAAAACACGAAACCAATTGTTTTCTAGTAGCTATAAAGGAGAGATGTTAAGGTGCCCGACTAAGTACGGAGACCAATTTTTCAAAAAACAGATTGTTATAAGAATTGTATAGTTTTAAAAAAATAAATAGATTTAAAGAATTATAATAATTAAATAAATGTCATGTATCCCCCCTCCATGGTTTAAAAAAATATTATTTCTATTCAAGCTTAGAAAAATTTTCAATGTTAAGAAAAACATCCTAAATAAAAACAGATTAGACATAACGTAATTTTAATTTTCTTGGTATACTTCTGGATCCATTGGAAGTGTCACAAAACAAAGGATCAAAATAGTTAAGAAATAAATATTTTTCATTCAAATATGACGTTGATGATTTTTCGTCAACATTACCTTATGTTCGAAGCTGAAAACGGTGTAAAATATCTTCAAACCTCTACGGTTTGTTATATTCTAAAAGGCTCATAACATAAGTGATGCAAATTTCAATGAATTTTATTGGATTATTTTGGAGATATCCCAATTTTCGTGCACAAATTATCGTAAAAATGTCATTCTTCGAAAAACACTTTTAAAAAATATTCTTATCAGTTACATAAAGTAAATATTAGGAAAAGAACTTAAAATATATATTTTCCAGTTATATATATTATTCCTTCGCCTTCCTCAATACTTAGATTTCTTTTTTTCCCCTTATGGCCCTAATATCTAACACCTTTTCAAGCTATGGGATACCTGAAAATCAAATCGGGTGAAATTGTCATGTGTTTGCATGAAATGTATACTTTATTTCTAGAATCAGTTAACAAATCATCGGTACTTGGTTGAGCTTTGAAGGTACTTGAGGGCTATTTATTGGTGTCACTCCTCATAATTTTGAACCAAAGTTGAATGATGAGAACGTGGCCGGTGGTGATACCCCACTCTTTAAACTTACGCATCGTACCTAGGGTGGCCGCGGTTGCCTAGTGGTCAAGATAACGGACTCGTGGCTGGCGCTTCATGAGTTCGAGCCTAGTACCGCTGAAGACTCGCCCTGTAGGGTGGCGATGAGCGTTCAATCTGCCATGGCTAAAATGGCCTCCCGTTGGTGTGGTGGGGAAATTAGGAAGGGAGGGGGCAATTAAGATGTTCTTGCGAGGTCTGTTACCGAAAGCCCTCGAGTAGCAGAATAGTACGACTTACTCTCTCACGAACTCGCGTATTATTCCTAGGTGAGGATGTTGCACATCAGACTCCATACGCGACGAATATTTTGCGGCAACAAAACTCAAACCCATTATTCGACAAAAATATGCCACCAACGAGCTTGAGACTGAAACCATTCGGACACCGCGGCCACGCCATTCTTCGTGCAATTTTCAGGAGTAACTCAGTAAAGTTATTTTGGCATATTGGTGCCAAATGTATCTTCTTGGCAAAAATTGCGTTATGTTAACTGGAAAGCAACAAATCTTCCTTTTCAAATAGTCAAATTTATATTGCCATAAATAAAAGTGATCTGAATCTATTACATTGTAACGTCGCCTCATTAGCACGACCCCACTTGTCATTTTTGAAGCTCAGGGGTGTGCAGAATGGCCAGAGGAGTCACTGTATTCTTCAAAGGGGACCACGTGTTATTCTCTCACGGCCGAGGCGAAATAGATTTTGAGCCGACTCTGGAACTGTGCTTTGATGTCACCTCTCCTTCTCCTTCTCCGACACCCAGATAGTTTTTACCTCACAGCGATTTTAAGAAGGGACGCGCCTGTTCGACGGCCGATCATTTTTTCGTTCCCTCGCACATGTTGGCCGGGATGCACTTGAAAGGAAAGAAGTGTCAACCATTTATGAAGAAGAAATACCAAGGAGTGTCCAATTGACAAGTCGATTGATAAACTACCCACATGGCTGGCGAAGGGCAGCGACATAGATAATCTCAGCCTTTTGCCCCAAGAGAACCAACGGAGTTAGAAATTTTCTCCCGCGAAAGACGAGGAACTGTGAAAACGTTGGTAAAGGTGTTAACTTTCTTAAGTAATTTGTAAATAAAATGATGTATATTGACCAAAACTATGTGATTCTTCACCCTACCCAGGAATTGGGGACATAACGACATATTCTCTAAGATCTCAGAAGGGTCGAAAACAACTGAAGAAGAAAATGACCTAGCGAGGAAAAATAATCTGTTGGGAGACTTCGTCTCTGCCAGTCACAGACATCTCTGTCTCACGTAAGGATTAGCAGCAGCGCAGATTTCATTGACAACCGAGTTGAAAAAAACAAGAAAGTGTGTGAAATCTTGTTTTGTGTTGGCCGTGTTGCTGTTCAAAAGAATACGGGACTTAATCCAATCCCTTAGTGCAGTGAAAAACATTGAGGTATTAAACGAGATTCCTTTTTTTTTATTTATTTGTTTAAACCAGGGGTTTTCAAATAGCGTTCCACGGAACTACGGGGTTCCATGAATCACCATCGAAAAGAAAATTAATTATAAATGCCAAATGAAACAACGTTCCTATAGCAGCGTTTCTCCAACCGTGTGGTGCGCCTCCTAGGGGGCACGATAACCCTACATGGGGGAGCGAGCGTACTGAAAAGTCGAAAATCCACTATTATTTACGAAAATTATGTTGTTGTTTCTAATGTCACCTGTCTCACGTTGTCAGATCGAGGCCCATGAAATTCCTCATGGCATCGGGCTATAATGTACACCTGTCGTTAGCCGTAGCTTTGAGCACCATGCAGGTGACAGTACGATTTGGCTCGGTTCCACCCCAATTTTTTTTGAGGGTCAACACCCTAGGAGTGGTCAGGGGCCTCTCTTTTTTTCCCTTCCACCAAACTCACGAGAGGACTTGCGGCTCGACGACTATTTAGACCAGAGGTGGGCAGAATATTACATGACGCGGTCTACTTCTAATTTTTTCAAGGTGTAGCGGTCCACTCTGTAGCGTTGGTGTGATAAGCTGGAAAAAAGCTCAACAATATTTATATTATACCAATAATAAATACAAAATATATGTATTTACCTTCATTTCTCCAATAAAAAAACTTACTTTTAAAATTGCGTTTTAAGTAAAACTAAAAATACAAACATAATAATTATACCCATAAATTCAATATCAAAAGTTGCATTTGTTATCAAACAATTCAAAATACATCAACAAATAAATCATTGCATTTAAAGTTAGTTCTCGTAGTTAGTCTCATCAGAAGACTTAGTCTGCATACTATCAGTACCAATCTTGAATATCTTGGTGTATAATTACTAATTGTTAATATTGCAATGGATTCTAAGTGACCGTCTGTGAAACGGGAATGATACGTTGTTTTAATTATATCCATCGTTGAAAATGTAGATTCACACAGGTAGGTAGAGCGAAAGAATGATGTTAAATGAATTGCAGCTTTATTAAATTAGGATACTTTACTTCGTCCATTAGATTTCAAAAGTTATTCTTTTCAAATTGCGTCTTTTTGAAGAACAAAAATTGGGTTTCAAGAGAGATAAAGTGAATCTTTAACATGTCTCTCTTTCCACTATTTTGCTTTGACGAGCTTGTCTTGCAGTGTGTAAGCAATCATGACTTTAGACACCGTACCTCTAGAAACCTCTAAAAACTGGGATGGTTCGATCACACTTGCACCAGCTAGCCGGGCTCCCACAATTTGATTTCTTCGAAAATCTGAGATCCCGCATTTTATGATTTTGAAAAAAAATCCAAGTCATTCAGAACTCAAAAAAATCTAATAAATATTACCAAAATACATAAAATTCTTTTTTAAAAAAAATCTGGTAGCTATACTCTTACGAAGTGCATTCAAAAATATCACTTTAATTCACGGGTGTTCCCAGTATTTTGAAAACCACCTGTGTTGCTTTTGGTTTGTACGTCCAAGACCTTATGTGAAGGCGGTTACCCCGAAATACTTTGGCGGTCAATCGCGATCGACTTAATGCCCACCCCTGATTTGACTATGCATTTACAAACATCCATGCCTTCTCCGGGATTCGAACCCAGGCCCTACAGCATAGCAGTCAGCGTCGCTAACCACTCTACCGGATGGGCGACGAAAATGATCAATTTGCTGAAAGGAAGCAAAACAAAATACATTCTGTACTATGAAAAATAACATAACGCTGATCCGAATACTTAAAGGTAACTTCAAATACTTATTACTCAAAAACAACTAAAACAAAATTTAATACTTATATTGATAATTTGTAAAGATTCTAATTAAGGTCGTATTTTATCTTCAGCGTCAAAGTACATTATTATTTCTTTCAACTCATTGTCATTTTATGGGGAGGGAGAGGGGGGGATGAAGATTGGGTCGGCAATATTGAACGTTTGAGAATCACTGTCCTATGGAGTTTGTATGACCACAAAGAGAGGCCGTGGTAGCCTAGTGGTCAAGGTAACGGAATTGTGTGGCTGGTGTGTCATGAATTCGAGCTTAGTACTACGAAATACCCGCCGTTTAGGAGGGTCATGCACGTTAAATCTGTCGAAGCTCAAATGTCCTTCCATGATGTGGTGTGGAAGTTAAGAGAGGGGGTAACAGAGTGTTCAAATGTCACCCTCATTACTATGTAATGTCACTCAAAATTACGAGGCCCATTGCCAAAAGCTCTCGAGTAGTTTAATAGGGCGACGTAAATATTCTGTCACTCACTCATTCATGACCACGAGGATCTGAAAAATATTTAAAAGTTTTCTTTTAATTGTCTACTTACTATTGTCCATGATCCCAAATTTCAGGAAATAATTTTATACTCATTAGTACAATGTTTCGTTACTATATGTAAATTTCTAATGGAAAATGAACTTTTTCCTCCGTTTCTGGAGGCGAAAAAAAAAAACGCTTATAATGAACTGTCCTAACAGAACATATTTTAAAAAAAAAGAACGTGGAAAGTCATGCGATAGAAGTGAAACTTCTTTTGCAACGTTGGCTGATGCAAATGCAGGAATAGATATAATTATAATAAACTGCTGAGAGAACTTACTTTAATCAAATAAAATTCTAACTTTATTTATTGTATGAAAATATTTTTATTCAACTTTCTGCATCATCATTTTCCAAGAAAGACACAACAGGTGTGTGGTAACTAAAGTAGGATATAAAAATCCACGATTGTAGTCAGTCAAGAAAATGTGAGAAAACTGCATCAATCGTGGTTCCGCGCGTATATTGTTTTTCCTTCTCTAGAATCAATATTCATTGTCAAATTCAGTGTCCGTTTCAAGAATTCAATGAGTGGCTTTGCTTCTTCTGAAGCAAAATTAACATTAATTTGTCCAGTTAAGATAATTGGCTTTTAATCATCATCTGATCCAATGATTGCAGCAGCTTCTGATGTGTACAGCACTAAAACTTTAAGGATAAAGATGATAAAAGCTGCGACAGAACTACTTGGGGGATATATAGACTTTCGGCGGGAAATGCTGCTAGTTTTTCCTTTTTTTCTTTCACGCAACTCTTTTCCTCTTTTTGCATTTGTTCTAGGCTATCTGACAAGAATTTATTTTGATTCAATGGAAATAAAAATTAATAATATAAACATAATGCATCACTAATAGAAATCACTGTGTTTGCTTACAAGACGCTATCCGTAGTGATTCTGGTGCGAACGTTAGTGACACATACACAATGCCCCAGACACTCCCGTAACGGGAAGAGCCATATAATGGTAATATTTTGGGTGCGCTTATTTGTTGAAAACGGCACGTTTATTACTTAAAAACTGCGAAAATACGCCACGCGAGTTCGTTAAGAGAGTAGCAAGGGTACCCACTCAATGTCACCAATACCTAAGCGCCTTTCGCCCATAGCAGCAAGATATACTTTTGATGCACAGTTCCCCCTTAGCAATCTTCCAACTTTTTCCACGGATATGACGCAAGTCACGTGGTGTACCCCCGCTCTCTTTTCCTCCCGCTCGCTATCTCCTCACCATGGTGACGTTTCGGGGGATGGGGGAATCACTACTTCTGTTCGATTTTTCACTGTTATGCAAAACTGTGTAAATTTCCCATTCACTCCCGTCCGCAAAGAAGTTTCCCTTTAAAAAAACACCTAACACCTGTAAGAGAATAGTTCCCAGAAGAAAAAACTAAGCGTGAATGGATAAAGTCCATTCGAGTACTACAAAAAATGAGATTTTCAAAACTAGATTAGGTTTTAGAGAGATTCTACTAAGTTTTCTTTACTTTTTGATAACAAATACACGCATTCATGGTCACCAATATTATTTTCGTTGGGTCTTTTTTTTAAATTTCTGTACTATCACACTCATGTTATGGCTGCTTTCTTTTTTAAAGTAAAATGTCAATTCCAAACAGGCGTTTCCGTAATGAAGGCATTTCTCTTCATCTTTCAAACTTCCTTTCTTTTATTCGATGAGAAATTATCTTTCTCAACAAGGAGGAAGAAACTTCCTTAATTCCCTCATTCCTTTCCAATTACGAGTCTGCTCAGCAGTCATTTTCGCGCCTAATCTAATTAAGAAGGGCAATTAATGTTATTTATAGCAGCCAGTGCTTAACACCTACGCGCATCATTCAAGCATTGGAGCAAACAATTTGCAGATGCCTTTCAGGAACAGCAGAGGGATTTTTTTTTCTTTTAAGGATGACGATTCACCAGTTCAGACGTTTTTATTTTAGTTTTTTATTTTATTGAATAGAGCTATCTTTTGACTTTACGAAACATACTTTGTTTTGTTTCTATGTTTATTTTATAGTAAGAAATTTATAACACACACACACACTCTCCACTTTCTCACATACAGAACATTTTTTTATTTTATTTTTATAAACCACAAGTGTATTAATTAAAAACACTCGCTGTAGGGTTACAAATTTTTCTTTTAGTCGTTAAATCTGGAATTAGTCGCCAAATCTGGAAATGTTATATAAAATTAGTCGCCAAATCTGAAAATGGTATATCGGATTAGTCGCCAAATCTGAAAATTGTAAGTGCAATAAGTTGCAAAATCTGGAAGTGATATATTTAATTGTCGCCAAATCTGATTATCGTGAATCCTGACGATCCTGATGAGGACAATGGAACAAAATTATGAAATTATTGTATTGTCATCGGGCCTTGACAAGTGTGCAAAATTTCGAATTAATCTGACCTTTTTAGTGGGTGAAAATCGAGTTCCAAGATTCCGTTACATGCAAGTGAAATTTATAAAAGCGTGTTAATAAAAAATCGAAAGACTTCTTTCCTCGTTGTTAATGGAAACACGCATATCTCACACACTACAGTCTTTGCTCTCTAAAGAAAAAAATGTGCAAGCAATCAATTATTCCTCTTTAGAATTTTATCAAATATTTTGTCAATTAACACTTTTCTTTTCATCAGTATGATTCAATAGACCGTCGCTCTTTCAGTGAAAAAAAATAACAAAAGAAGTAAATATGTGAAAAATGAAATAATTTTCTCAATAAAAAAATTTTTATGCACCATGTTTTATAACCATTTTCATGCATTGTCAACCACTTCTGAGCTGTAGTCTAAATTTCAAATATCTAGGTCATCGTGAAGTTATAGTTTAAAATCAATTACAAAATTCCACCCGGACAGACATACAAGAAAGCGAGTTAATAAAAACATAGCAACCCGGGGGCCCCTCTTTGACCCCAGAGCCACGAAATTAAATACGTAGACGCAACTCTATCCGTGCTACCGACTTGTGGTATTTGTTTGTGTAAATTCGGGTACTTTCCGGAGTTACGGGGTCCCTATTTTTCGGGTGCCCGGGTTTGAGACTAGAATTTCCTTTTTCACATTTTCATGCACTGTCATCCACTTCTGTGCTATGGTCCAAATTTCAAGTCCCTAGCTCATCGGAAAGTTATTTTAAAATCAATTACAAAATTCCTCCCTGACAGACAGGAAAGTGAGTTAATAAAAGCATGGTAAAAAAAGCAGGGATTGCTTACTTTTATAAAATAAAGCTACATTCATATACTTGGAGTTCGGCCAACAATTAAATGAAATGAATCGCGTAATTTATTAGACTTGATTCAAAATTCGTTGTAGTGTTTAAAAGTAACGCAATTATTTTCGTAGAATTATTTTGTTTTTAGCAATAAAGAACAGCTCTGTAACTATCAAATATTTCACTTGTATTGTTTTAACCTATTGAAGAATTTTCAAGCAATATTAGAAAATGATTTAGTTTGCTCTCTCTATAGCCATGCACAAATATTTTTATCTCTTATACTGTGCTACAAATGTGAAATAACAAGCCTTTTCCCATTGTTTTATGAGATTTTTCTGTGTCAAAATTGTTCTTATGTATGAATACACTGCCGACTCTGATTATTTTGACCAGCTTTGTTGGTGTTGTTCATGTGTTTCTCGCTGTCTAAAATTATCTTCCGCTCATTAGCAGCAAATAACATTTTTATTTTTTAAGGTATCCGAACACGTTCGGAGTACTTTTTAACAAAATAGCATACTAAAACATTATAAATGCTCTTTTAAGACTGAATACCAATAAATATTACTATTAAACTTTCAAAATTTAAAATAAATTACCTGAATTTTACAAAAATCACAATTATAAGGGAAATTTTAGCAATATTTTTCAAAAACTTGAAAGCAGTTTGAAGAAAAAGTAGTAAACATATATTAGTAAAAGTATTACTGAAACAAATTAGATGCATTTATCTAGAAAATGTACTAAAATTTTAATTTTTTATTTAAATTTGAAAATTTTAGAGCTGATTGAGTAAACATTATAAGAAATGTTACATTTTTTATGAGACCATTATTTAAATAACAAGACATAACTCAAAAAATATTCATACAATAAGAAATATTTTAGTACATTCTCTAGAAAATAACATAAATATCAGGTTCAAAAAGTTTTATAGAAGTATATTCGTAATATTTTGAGTTATCAGACTCGTCATGATAGATTTTGAGCCATTTAAATGCCCACTTCTGGCAGATCAAAAACCCACTTCTGGTAGATCAAAAACCCACTTCCGGTTTTTCTAAATTTATAAAATGGATTGTAACTTGGCCCCTAGGTAGTGTAGAAACAAAACAAAGTATGTTTCGTAAAGTCAAAAGACAGCTCTATTCAATAAAATAAAAAACAAAAATATTTGTCTTGACCGAATTGGGTCATTTTCAACGTGTTCGGATACCTTTAAGTACCTTAGACTTTATACAACTTCACTAATATTTTATTCCCTATCTCATAAGCTCCTCTCCTCACTCCCTGCTACTCACTAATATTTTATTCCCTATCTCATAAGCTCCTCTCCTCACTCTATTGGAGACAACACCAGCGACATCTATTTCCTTTACAAGCTGAAAGTACTATGCTGGATACAGTAAATACGTATGACGCGAAAACGCTTAAGACGAAATATTGTTTCACACGAACTAATACAGTGGTCTCGACAAACTTCTGGGCATTTTCATACGATTTTTTTCTCTTAACACGAAACGAAAAATGCTTAACACGAAAAGATTTTTCTTCTGAAATAAGGAGGTAAAATTGAAACTGAGACGACACTTAATGAAATGTTTGAGAAAGCTTCTGTTTTTTATTGGACTGTTCTACCGTATCATATTGGAAAAATTCGTTGCAGTAGATGATGATAATGATGCGTGTGCAATTATGGCAGACAAAGACATTTTGGAGTTTGTTTAAAGCTCAAAAAATAATATGGATGTAGATTCTGACAACGAAAATGAAAGGAATAATGCAGTTCCTGTTCCAACGTCATGCGAAATGAGGAACATCATGAAAAGCGTGTGCAATTATTTAGACCCACATTGCAATGGTGAAACGAATAACAAAATGGACGACATCGAACAGTTTGTTGTCAATTTGATGCTAAAAAAGGCAATAAAAGGAAAAATACCAGATTATTTTGTAGAAAACTCAATAAATGTTTCGTTTAAAAAAAAAATTTTTTTTAAACGAGAAAATTTTGTATTTAATTTTATGAACTTCCGATGAATAATTTTATTTCATTGATTTTTATTAAACGCCTGCATATACAGTGTATTCAAAAAGTTCCAGGACTGCCGCTAGTAAAACAGTACAGGTAGCGCTATCACTGCGCAATTCATGGAGCGCGTAGCAACAACCTTCTCCGACGCATGCGCGAAGTTTTATTCCGTTTGGATGAGTTCCAACTTCTCAGCGTTCACTCGAGTGTGGTGTGTCATAGTGGTCGTGTCATCGTTAAAAAATGGAGCAAAGAACGAACATTAAATTTTGTTTTAAATTGGCTAAAACGGCCACAGAAACCTATGAAATGATTAAAACTGTTCATGGTGACGAGGCTATGAGTCGTTCGCGTGTGTTTGAGTGGTTTGCAAGGTTTAGAGATGGAAGAGAAGCGACGGACGATGATGAGAGGTGTGGTCGTCCACGTTCGAGTCGGACTGATGAAAATGTCGAACGAGTGCAAGCGTTGGTGAGCTCAGACCGTCGAATGACGATAGAAATGATTGCGGAATCTTTAAACATGAGTGTAGGGTCTGTTTTTACGATAATGACGGAGGATTTAAAGAAAAAGAAACTCTGTGCGCGCTTTGTGCCACACACTCTGACTACGGAGCAAAAAGAACACCGAATTGCTTCTTCCGAAGATTTGATTGCCGCGGCCGATGAAGACCCTAACTTTTTGAAAACCATCGTCACCGGAGACGAGTCGTGGTGCCTCGAATATGATCCGGAAACTAAACGCCAAAGTTCGTGCGTCGAAATCAAAAACAAAGACGATGCTGCTCGTGTTTTTTGACAGTCGAGGAATTATCCACCACGAATTCCTTCGACAAGGGTCCACTGTCACTGGTGCCTTTTACAAGGATGTGCTACACCGGCTACTGAAAAGAATGCGGCGTGTGAGACCCGAAATGTTAGACAGTGGAAACTGGTGTCTCTTGCATGACAATTCACCGTCACACAAATCCATCATTGTTCAGCAATTCTTGGCGTGCAGGCAGGTTGTAACCATCGACCACCCCCCCATATTCACCTGACCTGTCCCCTCCGGACTATTTTCTGTTTCCAAAGTTGAAATTGAAGATGAAGGGACAGCGGTACGTGTCGGTAGAGGACATCGAAGCGTCAGTGACAAGGGACCTGCAGAGTGTTGCAGTCGAGGCGTTCCAGAAGGCGTTCAAAGATCTTTATACAAGATTCAAACGTTGTATTGAAGTGCAGGGGGATTATGTAGAAGCTTGATATTAAATAAACTTAATTTTGTTGTGTTATGTTGTCTGTGTGCATTCAGTCCTGGAACTTTTTGAATACACTGTATATATACATATCTACACATACGTATGCTCATATCTATGTAAATGAATTGTACTGTAATAAACTCCTAATTTCTTTGAACACTTATATGGTTTTTTTTTATTTAACACGAAAAAATACTTCTGTTCCCGCAGTTTCGCGTTAAACGATTTTTATTGTATATGTATTTTTTACGATTTATAGGCATTTTTAATTTGCATTTGAAGTAAATAAAGGAGCTGTATGCTAATTTTTTTTTTAGTATTTAAATTTATTTTAATTCTTTAATAAGTTTTACATTGCATTCACACATTGTATCTGTGTAGCATATGTGTTGCGTATGAAAAAAGGGGAGTGTGCGGAAATTAGTGGACACAGCTTTTCCGTAACTGTGGGGCGTGCCCCTGAAGAGGGCGTGATAACCCCAGGAGGTGGGGGTGCGAGCATATTGAAAAGTCAAAACAAAAAATTATTTAAAGAAATTATTAACTTACTGAAAGTAAACAAACAATATACATTCTGACATGATAAAAAATAAAATACACGTTTACACTGATATTATACAACACTGATATGTATACTTTACACTGATACATTACTGATGAATGTATGAGTAACGTACAATGTATTTTATAATTAATTTAACAGTACTAAGTTAAGAACAAATTTGATAATTACCAGTGACCCCTGAGCTTGTATTAACACTAATTTGTACGGTTTCTAACTGATTTCTATACTGCCAATTAAAAGGGCCAATTAAGCTATGCGATTCGTTTCCCAATGCCATCGTTTTCCATGTAGATACGCGTATGTGATGTTTTGCGGGAAGGGGGGGGGGAGAAAAGGAATAAATAAACAAATCCTATGAAATAAATAAATCCTTCCCAAGCACTGCCAAGGTCCTTTTATTGCATTCCGAAGCCATTGGAATAATTTTATGGATAGCAGTGCACAGAAAAGATCATACTTCAGAAAGACGTATATATACGTCCAGAGAAATTAATGCTTTGGCTGAGCGAGACGTTTATATACGCCGTTGACACTTAAGAGGTTGAAGTCGCATTGTAACTTTAGCGTCAATGTATAATTTTTATTGAATTCAATACATTGTTATTGAATGGAGAGGGGTGCGATGAAAATTATGATTGAATATTGGCTCGCGAATATTGAAAGTTTGAGAAACACTGGTGTACTAACAGATGACGGAAGAACTACTCGTTTGTGGCAACGGGGGAGGTGAAGCGATCTGAGGTTTTAATTTCTGAGAGATAGAGTTACGATTACATCCCGTAAGGTGGGTAAGCTAACTGTTCATTATTTACAGGAACATACTGGATGGTCGGGACCATTAAAAATTAAAAAATTGAAAGATAAAATTAACGTGAATTATTACATATGTACAGTGGTACCTCGACATACGAGTGCCCCAACATACGAGTTTTTCGAGACACGAGCCGGCGAGCGAGTGATTTTTTGCTTTGAGTTACGAGCGAAATTCGAGATACGAGTTCGGTTTAGCAGGTCGGCCGGTAGTAGCACGCGACCGCGCGCCACGCGGTCGCGCCCATCACGGTCAGTGAATCAGTTAGCAGCGTGCTTCCGCTGTGATAAGTTGTGTTCGCGTTTTGTGTTGCGTTTACATTTACATTTACAGTTGTAGTTCATTTATTTTTATAACCATGGATCGGAAGAAAGTTTGTGAAAAGTCAAGTGCTAAGAAAAAGATGATGAGTATTGAATTAAAACGTGAAATTATAGAAAAACATGAGTAAGGTGTTCGAGTTGTTGGTTTCGAGGAGTCAGAGGAGGAGGTTATTTCTACAAGTGAGATAAAGGAGATCTTAGGAATGTGGGAGAGAGTTTCACAGTTCGTGGAAAAGAAACACCCAGAAAAAGTTGCAACAGGTCTGCATCTGATCTTTTTAATGACACTTGCCTAACTCATTTCCGGGTGTTCTCATTCTGAGAGGGAGGAAGAAACAAACCTCCTTGGACATGTTTTTTTCTAAACGGCCTACAGGTGAAAGCGAGAAAAATGTAGCGAAAAAGGCAAAGACCAGTGAGGATATATAATTTATTTCTTTACATTCTCTTTTTTGTTTTTGTACAATAAATATTTGTCATTTATAAATACATTTTTATTATTCAAAACCACGTAACAAAAATAACTGGGGTGACATTTTGGGGGTTGGAACGGATTAATGGTAGTTCAATTGTTTTGTATGGGGAAATTTGCTTCGAGATACGAGTAATTCAATTTACGAGCAAGATTGCGGAACGAATTAAACTCGTATGTCGAGGTACCACTGTATATTGGGACAATTAGAAGTTTTCACTTTCATCGTGTGGACATAAGCACACACACACACACATACATTTTTTTCTGGCATGTAAACCAACAACAGTCAATATTGATACAAATGGGGTGGATTAACTTACAGGTTGTGATGAGAATTTTATCAAGCAATGTCACTCCTGATTTCAAAAGGGAGGGAGGAAAGTCTGACAAGACACATTTGTGTCATTAAACTGAGTATAAAGTTAAGTGTGCTTGCTTCTATAGATAATATGCAATTAGTATAAAAGTAAATTGAATAAACTGCCTCTATTTTATTTAACTTATATTTATTATTTTTTATAAAGAATGCAAGAATGCCGGCTGGGAGGCATGGTTGATTTGTCGTTGGCTTTGTAAGTTTACGGATTTGACATCGGCCCAGGTCGGTGGGTTTTCTTGATGCAGAAAGTCGACCGCGTCCATACCTTATGATCACGCGGCATGTAAAAGATCCCTAGGGTGCCGATTTGACTTGGATGCTTTCGGTAAAATTAAATTCCTTGTTCCATTTCGCATCATTAGAGCTCAGATGCCTCCCTCTGGGGAGGAAACTGGACGTCAAAATTACGTTGTGGTGATTGGTATTTCATCTATATGGTGCCGTACTTAAAAGTGACACCCAGGGAATGTACTAGGTCTGAAAATGATAAATACCCCTCACTAAAAATAAAGAAAAAAAATTCAATCACGTTTTAAAAAGGTGCTGCCCTCCGGAATCCTCCCCTTCCACCATGTAGCGCGCAAGCCCAAACAAGTTGCCCCCCCCCCCTCTGCCCTTATTTGCAGAAAAAAACCACATTTCAATTTTCATAAATGAAATGAAACGAGCACTGTTTCGACTTGAAAACGAATCGAGTCACGGCCGCCAATGGCTAATCTCAAAAAGGCGCCTCCTAGGTAAAATAAATTGCCCAACTCTCAACAACATTGCGGAGTCCAACTCTTTGTGCGAAGGGACATTCCTCCGGAATTCGCTCCGATTCATATTCTGATGAGCGAGCGCCACAAAGCGAGGACATTAAAAGGAGAACGCGAGCTCGCATATTTATGAATAAAATCAAAAGAGTTTATTGATTTCCGCCCACAGTCAGACGGGAGCAAACTGCCGTCATTTTTCGCGATTGTTGGCCGCAATTCTGCACTCGGAGAGAAAACTTTTACGAGGGAGGTCGTAAAAAAACAAAAAAGCACTTTTTCTTATGGAGCGAGTGTTTTTAATGTCCGGCGGACAGGCGTCGGAACGAACGCCATTTTAATTGTAAACATCGAAGTTCCTCTGCGATGTTTTGGTGAAAAAGTGTTTCTGCACGATGATTACGACATTTTTTTCTGCTTTTGAACACCAAAATGAATCTCAAAATTTCAAGGGAAACTGCCACTTTTGAGAATGCCGACCACCACGTGTATCGGCAATTTCCAACAACACCTTCACTCTTTTATTGCTAAAAATAAAATTGCGCGTGGTAAAGAATCGGGGAATGCGAGTCGTACGATTTCCATAATAGTTCAGAGCTGGCGTCGGCAACGTACGGCGCGTACGTGTGCCACATTTGCTATGCCGTACAATTTTCATCGTCACTCTTCACCAGTAGCCGGTAACCTTTTAGCTGTGGCGTTCCAATCCAATCTACCAATAGGATTCAGCGTGCCACATAATAGAACATTTTGGAAACGAATTCGATTATAAAAATAAACTACATAAAATATAATTGTTTCCTCAACAAAAATAAAAAAAAATTAAAATTGTACATATGTTATGTAATTTTAAACATATTTATTAAAATAAGAAATAGACAACGTAAAATATAAGTTAAATTACAAAAAGTAAACGTAAAATATAAGTTAACATTATAGTTAAATTAAAATATAAATAAAATTTTTAAGGCGAACCTAGCGCTTGTACTGTAAAATCAGAGATATCACATGTGCAATTTGACATGATAATGAGCATTCAGTTGTCAAACAGTTTCTTTGCGGTCCCAAAATATTTTTCGTACAAAGAAACATTTTTTTCCTCAGACATGTAAAACCAAAAGCGAAAAGCAGAGTTTATGCAGTATTCTCAATTCAAGCAATTAAATATCTCCTGCAATAATATTCAATAATTTACAAATTAGCTGTAAATTTATCTTTTAGAGTTAGTTATCTTTCAGATTTTTTCGTAATTCCGTAAATGTCAATCATTTTGAAGATGTTTGTCGAATAAGGTCCATTACAAATTTATCTTCTTCCATCCACTGAAAAACTGACAAATTTGTGAAGTAGTGTAGAATGCCATAGAGAATTCTACCACGTGCCACAGGTTGCCGACCCCCTTCTCTTCACCACTCTACAAACATGTCAATTTTTGAAAGGACGGAACCAGATAATTTAGAAATGGAGCTTGTCTAACTAACATCTTCAGAATTATGGAAATCAAATTTTACAAAATTACGAAAAAATCTGGAAGATAACTAACGATAAATCGACAGATGTACTAAATTTTTGGATGTCATTGCTTGAGAGATTTAATTGTTTAAATAAAATATGCATACTCTGCTTTGAATTTTTGATTCTACATATCTATTTGAACCAATCGTTTCTTATATATGAAAAACACTTTCAGAACGCAAAGAAGTTGTTCAATAACTAAACGTTCAGAATCGTGTTAAATTGAAAGTCACAGATTATCCCCCTGATATTACGGTATATGACCAGACAAGGTTCGCATTAAAATATTTATTTTTTTACTAAAAAATATTAGGAACACTTACATATTATGTTGTTTATTTCTAATTTAAAAAAAAAAGATGTTTATAAGATACGTAATATATGTACAATTTTAATTTCTTATTTGTGTTGAAGAAAAAGTTATATTTTATGTACATATGGATGTATTTATAATAGAAAGACTTATACAGAGTTATTATAGTGGTACAAATATTTAAAAAATCGAGTAAACCAAAATCTTCTGAAATTCTACGAATAATGGAACGTAATTTTCCCCAGTTTTATTCCACGGACATCAAAAACAGAAGCTCCTACAAGACATAACGCTGCGTGTTGAGCTAAAAGGGATAGAAAAGAAAAAAGTGAATCGTTACTTGCGTAATAATTTCAATGCTTCACCTTGCTTCAAAATATATCAGACAAAAGAAAATTTTGAATAATTTCTTAAAATAAATACTCCTACTATTATATTTCTATTGAAAAAGTGTACAAATAAATATATATTATTACTGATTAAATATTGTTACGAATTTTGTATAAAATAATGTAAATAATTTGTATTTGGATGTGCAATGCCTTTATAATACCTCTATGCTATATTTATTTCATGTTAAAATTGTAATATTCACAAGCAACGTGCCCACCCTTACGTTATAATGGCAATTCAATGAGAACTTGGCGAGATATTGGAGATAGAGATAAGTTGGCATAATTTTTGGCGACCCATTTGGTGAGTTTGGAATCCTCTGGATTCTTCTAGAAATTAGTAGAGAAATCCACTAATTTCACGATCTATGACGCGAGCGCATCTTGCTCGAAGTTTCGGCCTCGGCTATAAATAGAGCGATACTCGCCGCAACAGTCAATCTGATTTTGACTAACCATTAGTGAACTTGCCTTGATCGTGATTAGCTCGGCTGTGCTTGTGAATAAGTTTATATATACGTGTTTTTTTAGATACTGATAATTGTGCCTAAGTGCTGTTGAAGGTGTGAAATCCTTCTGATATTTATTCTGAGAATTTTGCAGTTGAATCCTGTATTTTCTTAAGGATTGATTTACGCCAATAAATACTCATCGCTCTTGAAGAACTGTCTTGTTGTTTACGATTGATTTTGCATAAAATCCTTGAACACCGATCTACGTAACAATATATTTTTTCGAAACGGCTATTCCAAAAGAAAGATGATAAAAGTCGATGTAAACGAATGCAGAAATGTACTTTTCTGAAAAAAAAATTGCTCGTCACATTATATGACCACGGTTGCTTAGTGGTTATGGTCACGAACTCGTGGCCGGCTTGTCGCAAGTTCGAGTTCTGGTGCCACTGTAGACCCGTTGTTTAGAGAGGGCCGATTCCTCTACGGAAAGCGGCTTTCTACTAAAATCACAGTTAAAAAGAGTATTTTACCCAAGAGAGGGTTAGTAGAAAGCCCGAGGGAGAGTGAATATTAACGTCCCAATTTTCAGCCACACGAGGGCTTTTGAGGACGGTCAGCGTAATTTTGAACCATAGTCAAGTTACGTGGACGACACCTGAGCTGCCCCCTCTCCTAACTACCACACTACACCAACGGGAGTAGAAAGCCCGAATAGAACCCGTTACAAACATATTTATTACAGTAAGGAATAAATTACATGAAATATAAATATTCCCCTTTAACATAGTTAAATAAAAATAATAAAAAATTTTATGCGATTTTTGTGCTTGCACCGCGATATTCCATATAGCAATATGAGTAGTATAACCCGTGATTTTCAATTTGACATGATTCTAAACATTCAGTTGTTAAACAACTTCTTTGTGAACTCAAAATATATTTCTTATGAGAAAATATTTGTTCTCACAGATATGTAGAACCATGAGCGGAAACCAAAGTACATTGAATTTTCTTCAATTAAATTTCTCCAATGGTTCCATCCAACAATTTAAAATAGTTGTCGATTTATCGTTAGCGCTTTATCATCCAGATTTTTTCGTAATTCCGTAAAATTTCTTTTCCATAATTCTGTGGAAATAAGTTCCAATTAGTTCCCTTTCAAAATTGTCAGCTACTATTCATTTAAAAATTGATAAATTATTAAACTGAAATTGGTGTAGCATGCCAATGTGATTATGCCATGTGCCAATGTGATTAAGCCACGTGCCAGATAAGGCACGCATGCCATAGGTTACTGACACCTGCCCTAGACTGAGAGTATGTTGTTTTTTTATTCCATAATGTTCTCTTCTTAAGAGTAATAAAATCTACTTCTAGTCTAGAATGGTCTTGGGTAGACATCGTAATTACCTGAGAGACACATTTCCGAAATTTTAGAACAATCCTCTTTATTGACCATTCACCTCCTACCAAATACTTGTCCCCCCCGTTTTTGCTTGTGTTCAACGATGAAAAGTGCACCGAGAATCTCGCTGAAGAAATTTTTCCGAGCGAGTCGCTTTTGGAAGAAAAAATTCAACAGTTTCAAATAGATAGCCTCGAAACAAAAGAGGGTTTAAATAGAGCTCTTTATAATGTTTCAACAATGAAGGTCATAAAGTATTTAAGAAAACCATTAATTTTTATTCATGAAATTTCACGGAGTAAAATACATTAAAAGCGCATTCTATGGAAAAAAGACAAAATGCCTTAAATTCATCGTACGTCTTGCCCTGATTATTACACAAAATAACCGCTTATTATAATAATGTAACTTTTGTATCATTGGAGAGGTCAATTTCAGTAATTTTATTGTGCAATAGATGACGCGAGTGCTCCTTTAAGAATGACTCAAGGAAACATTTGTAAAGAAGGCATCATTTTTGGCTGAAATGGCGTCAATTCAGGAGAAATCCCAACGTGTACTTTGGTTTCACGAAACAAAATTGCTCATTAATTTTCAGCGTAAATTTTGACATTATTATGGAAGCAATTGTTCTGATGCAAAATCAATAAAGCGATAAAAATAAAATGTTTAAAGGGACATGCAGCTTAACAGAAGACAAGTTAACGAACACTTGGTGGGAACTGGAATACCTGGAATACCGTCCACACATTCTCCAAGCTACCAAGAGAGCACACGTTGCAATTTCCTAAGGTGAATAGTCTTATAGAAAAATCCATTTCAGAACTTACAATATATACGAACAAGCATATATCTAATTTTATAAGATTTCATTAATAATTTTTTTTTAAAAAAAATGCTGATTTAGTTAAATTTAAAACTTTTTCCTGTCTCTAGACGCCAGAAATTGATCAACCAATTTTGTATCCCCATAAAAGTCATTTCTTCTGCTAACAAATTCGACATGTCTTTCGTCTGATGACTCGCTGAACACACACCCTATTCAGACACATTAATTTTTAGAAGGAAACTAGATTTGGATATTTCTTTGGACCCCATTGAATAAGACATAATTGAATTGCTTGCATGGATTTCTTTTTACAGTAAAAATAAAACTCAATATCGAGTGATATAAGAGAAGCAACCCCCAATATTGCTTTAATTTAGCTTTTTTTTATCGACGTAACCCACGTGTATAAAACACTGCTTTGAAGAAACACTAATTTCTTTTTATTAAACGAATGGAGTCAGTCAGTACGATTTACAGGTGTTATGTCTGACGGTACTTAATATTTTCACTCTACTATTATTTAAAGTAGGGCTCTCGCGTTTCCCCTTGTACTGGTCAATGCTTGGTAAGTTTATCGGGGCCCGATGAGGGAGGGGCGTTGATTGTTTATATTTAATATTGTTTTGATTTAATAATTTTAGTTTGAAATATGCCTTCAGAATATAATACAGTTACACCAAAAAATGAATATAAAGGGATTTAACATGGAATATAAAGTAAAAAGCCACACAAACCCAGAGAAATACACCATTATAAATAAAATAGAAATAATTTAGTGTTCCTCCTACGACTTGGTATCATTTGATCTACGGACTTTAGAGGTTGGGAACCACTAATTTGAACCATTTCATTAAAAAATAAAAAAAATTGTAGATGAAAAAAGGTCCTTTTATTCAATTTATAAAATTAGTTCTATCCGATGCCAGAGTACAGAAGGAAATATATATTTCTTGTTTTTTTCTTTAATAAAGATTAAATAGAATGATACATACTCCAATAAATGTCTTCAAAGTTTCCGAAGTAAAAAAATTAGAACTTTTTTACAATCAATACTTGACATAAGAGACAGCGATTTTTGCTGCATAAACGTAAATTTTACCTAGAGGATATTCTGGAGGGGAAAAAAGGCTAACACCATATTGGTGGTAAAATAAACATTAGAAAAGAATTTCAAAGTTTTTATATTTTTCGCATCGAAATTCTAAAATAATACATTACTTTCCAAAAAACTGCAACGAGGAAGAATTTCTTGTATGTGCTACTCAAGCAAAAAGTGTAAGAGAGGAAGATGAGTAAATTGATCAATCGTGATCTTGTTCTGTTTATATTTTTCAGTTTCAGCAATAGTTGTTAATATCAAGGAATCACAACTGGGAAAAGATAGATTGTTGTTGTTGTTGCTAATGCCACCTGATCGACAAAGACCAGATCGAGGCGCACGAAATTCATCATGACAAAGGGCTAAGTTGTACGCCTGTCGTTATCCGTAGCTTTGAGCATCATATAAAAGATAGATTTAGAGAACATGACATAATTTATTTTAAACTATATTTAATGGTAAACTTATAATGAAAACGAGAGAGAGTTTTTCGTTATTTAGTAAAGCAACACGAGGGCTATTGGCGATGGATCACGCCATTCTGAACCTCATTTAAGTGACGAGGATGACACCTGAGCTGTAATCCCCTTTCCAAACTACCACACAACACCAACGGGAGGACTGAGCTCGACAGATTTAATATACATCGGCACCCTTTATGCAGCAAACACGTAATGAGAAAATTTATTTCCATTCTGGAAAAAAACCCGCCTGCATTAAGTTTCTTAGCACACTTTCAGGATAGCAGTGAAGAGTGATATTTTAGTTCCTCGCACGACTGGCAGGTAGTTCAGTCGAAGGCTGAGGCCACCTCAGTTTTCAAGAGGAAGGAAGACGCATTTTCGAAAGAAATTATTGGAGCCCAGTAGGTGGATTAATGAGTACGTTGCAACTCCAAGCATAAACCATTGTTCTACAGGCACTGACGAGCTTAAAATAGGTCGCGATTCAATGTCTCTGCACTGACGTGTGGTTTGGATTTGTTCATCTCTGGATTCGGCAGATTGTTTCGAAACCCTACGTAAACTAATCGATCACGGGGAATTATAAAACCAATTTTTGTGTGATAAAAATAAGCACATTTACTCACATGCCGTTGTATTTAATTTTCATTTTTCTGATAGTGTATAGCAGGGGTCGGCAGCCTTTTAGCTGTGGCGTACCAAACCAATCTACCAATATGATTCAGCGTGCCATATAGTAGGACATTTTTTATACAATTCAATTCCCATGATAATGCCTGCAGAGTTAGGGAAAAAGAGGTCACTAATATAGACTTACAGTTTCCTTACATATTAATTTAGCGTCATTTAAAGATGTATTTTATATTGTTTATATTTGTACGTTAATATATATATATATATATATATTATTATCGAAAATATATATATATATATATTTTCGAAATTGATCATATTTTTGATGATTCTTTCTTATTATACCGTTATATAGATGATGTAATAGTTTTTGGTAAAAATAGTGAATTCAAACCAAATATTTTGTTCTACCCTGACAATCTCAACCTTCTTAAAACTAATTTTAACTCTAATATGGTTGAATTCCTAGATTTAGACTTGCATCTTATTGACAATAGAGTAGTCTGTAACATTTATGACAAAAGAGATTCTTTTAGTTTCCATGTATTTAAAATTCCTGTATGGAACAGCAATTTGCATCTATCAATTTACAGAAATATTGTTTTGAATTTTTTACTTAGGAATGATAACTTAACTACCAACAAAATAGATAAATTTAATAATATCAAGAAATTCTTCCAATGCTGCTTAGATCATGACTATCCTTTTAACTTCTTAAGAACATATATTCATCACAAATACATTAATCGTCTTGCTATTTCTGATTTCAAAACCACCATACAACAATAGGATTTCAAAGTCAGCATTTTAGTGGTTTTGCTGTGAAGATTCTGTTTTAACACTCTTCACACAGTTTATTTTTTAAACACCCTTCTTAAAAATCCTATAATATGAAAAATTTCTACATTTTTAGCAACCAAACCAAATTTCTACATTTTGACAACCAACCAATTTTCTACATTTGTGACAACCAACCAAGTTATAGCGTACTAAATTTGAATGTAATCTTTCTTGGCGTCTTCCTTACAAGCTGGTATAAAGGATCCGTTTAAGTGCAATTTAGATTTTTATCACAACATATAAAAGCTTTCCATCGGTTTCAAGAGTGTTGGATCTCCTGGAATAAGCTCTGTGAGCAGAAGTTTTAAAATCTTTTTGGAAGAATCCTTTTACTGGGTAATTCTTTTGATATTTTTCTGCTTAAACATTTTGGGAGAATTTTTGCTTAATAGTAGTCGGTTGTTCTTTCATATTTCTATGAGATTTTTTATACTTTGGATTTTTTATATTTTGGATTTTGTATACTTTAAATTTCTATTTATTTTATTTTGGTCTTTCCTACCGAGTTGCAAAGGGGGAAGGTTGGCGCCTTCAAACTAGTTTAACCCCACTTATTCGGTCCTAAGTCCGAAATTGCATTTTGACTCGCTAGGTTCTTATTTGTATTTCATTAGATTTGATCTTAATTTTTTTTTCCCTGTTATGTTCTAATTTTTATATAAATTTTTTCCATATATATATATATATATGTCAGTTCACGGCATACGAAGCGCTATCTCTGTAATTAAAAGAGTAGAGTGTGTTGTTGTGTCTGTAGTAATGTATGTATAAACTGTGTCTGCGCAATCCCAATTGCGCTGCCTGAACTGCGCATGCCCTGCAACTCCAATGTAAATGTACAGAAGTTATGAGTAATTAATAAACGCTAGTCCACAAGAAAATTGTGTCGTGATTGTGTGTCATGAACAATATGTGTTAGAGACTCTTGAGTCCACTTACGTGTTAGAGCTATCGAATTAAACAATATATATATATATATATAACTGTTTCTTTAACAAAAATAAAAAATTAAACTGTGCATATATTTTGCATTTTTAGCACATTTATTAAAATAAGAAATAGATAACATAAAATGGAAGTATTTCCCTGCATTATAGTTAAATAAAACGATAAATGAAAGTTTTAGTGAGAACCTAGTGCTCACACACACACATATCGTTCTACTTTCATATTGCAAAATCAGGAGTACAATGTGTGACTTTCAAATGAACACGATTCTGAGCATTCAATTGTTAAACAATTTCTTTGATTCAAAATATTTTTCATATTGGGAAAAACTTTTTCCTTCGATATGTAGAGCCAAAAGCGAAAAGCAGTGAGCATTGAACCTTAAACAAATCAATTTCTCTAGAAAGTACATTACATAATTTACAAAATTGTTGTAAATTTATCTTTAGAATAATCAAATAAGATTCATTACAGATTTATCAACTTCCATCCACTCAAAAATTGGAAAATCTGTTCTGTAGTACAGAGGGTCACTAAGAATTGTTCCACGTACCACATGTGGCATGTGTGCCATAGGTTGCCGACCTCTGGTGTATAGTAAATACCAATGCTTCTCAAACTTTCAATGTGTGTGATCCATATTCAGTCATCAACCCCCTACCTCCATCCATAAAATAACAATGCATTGGAACTTGATGGTAGAATACTTTGAAGCAAAATTTACAATAGGATTGATCTACAATTTGTTTGCTTACTTTCAGTAAATTATGACGGATCTATACGCGGCTCTACTAACCCCTTCAGGACTCTTTAAGGAAAATATTTAGTTCAACCAACTTTCACCGAGTGAAGAAAGCGTGATTATGCAAATTAAGTATATTATATAAATTCTGTATTCGCGAGTTTTAAGAATTAGTTGGTTAGCTGGAGAGTGAAGAATCGTGAAATGATTAAGTGCAATTAGAGTTTATCAATTGAAGATTTCTGACAGAGGATCGATGAACGGTGATTAAATCCGGATAAGGATCAACTTCAAGGATTCAAGTGTAGGACATAACTTCATAAAAGTACAGGTACTGCTATCTTAATTAGATTATTATTGTGTCTGCTTGATATTGTGGTGACAGTAAAATAATTAGTGAATCATGTCTACTGATTATTCAGTTTCTCCCACACACACCTAGCCGGGTCCGAGGGTAGACAAAGGGGTTCAGAGGTAACCAACAGGCATTACAAAATTAATAATTATTTAAATGATATTTTGTTTTTGACTTTTCAATATGCACACCCCTCCCTCGTAGAGTTATCCCGCCCCCTAGGGGGGGCGCCCCACAGTTTGAGAAACGCTGGTACACTATTGGAGTGAGTGTGTGTTTATTAACGTCTCATTACAAAGCAACAGGAGGGCTACTGAGGATGGACCTCGGTCAAGGGACGAGGACGACACCTAACTCTCTAAACTACCACACGCGACGACGGGAGGAGTTAAAGTACAAGTACTCAACCTTTTCTTCCACTGGTTCACATACATATGATAACTATTTCACGCGGGTTGCCACATGAGCATAAATAGGAAGGGGTTAGGATCGATGCTATTTAAAATGTGAACAATTGATCCAAATATTAAAACCCATAATTTTGGATTTTATTTTAAGACTATAAGAAACTATCGTACTCAACTCACAAAAAATAGGTTTTATACATTTTGTATCCAATTGTGGGCAATTTCGATTTTCTTTCATGAATGATCCCTTTGTAGGCATTTTACTATCATAAAAACAAAACTGCTATGCATTTTTATAATTTGATTTTTTCCTTTGTCAAAACCTCATTTACTTTTATTTCAGATATTAATTTATCAAGCTTAGGATGGTAGCAAAGAGTTTTTACTGAATTCCAGACTGAAATCAGTATTGTTTGTTTAAAATTGGTCCAGACTTAGTTGTGAATTTTTTTTTCAAATTTATTCAAATACTTTTTGATTTTTCTAAAAAAATATCTGAACAAATAACTGAATTTATTAAATTAATCAGAAGTATTTCAGAAACACTTTAACCATTTCTGTATACCTCTGGATTTTGTGACATTGCCATCGACAAAATATTTTGTTGCTTTTGCGAAGATTATTTTTAAGAAATCCAACTTACCTCGTCTTGAAAGTGATCTTCAAGAAAAAGAGCCACTGAAATAATTATGCTTAATGGCTTGGTGACGAGCAAAATTCTATTTTTTTAAATACATTTTTATGATAAATGAAACATTTTGTTGATATTTGTTAGTATTTTTCTACGAGATAGACCCAATAGTCTTGAAACAACATGTATTCTTTAGGTATTTTTCGCTTGGAAGACATGAGGGTTAATTAAAAATTAGTTTCACCCGTAAATGGTTGCTGTTAACCTTTCTGTTTGCCTTTAACAAAAAGAAAAAAAAGTTATCTCTTGCCAGCACGACATCGATAGCAAAACTGATAGATTCGATTGCTTGAGTTATAGAATTTCTTGCTTAAATTTTAGTCCATTTTTTTTGTATATTTGTATTTGTTAGTGCAACGGGCCATGACCGGGCCATTCAGAAAGGTCCGGTTGGCCACTTGCGGACTGTATCATTGACTTGAGAGCCTTCATAGAGCATGTGCCACATACTGCTTTCACGGAATATGTGCATTCTATGCTGAGCGTACACTTTTCAAACGCAACCACTCCGACTTGGATTCGATACAAACTTTTGAAAAAATTTGAGTAAAAAGATTTTTGTGATAAATTTACACAGACAGATTAAAGTTCGTCGATATCACAATTCAAGACGATGTCAGACTCTTCAAAGATCCATTCAATCACCTGCTAGCCTCCCCCTCCCCTGCCTTCCTTTTTTGAATCTGTAGAGGATGGCATTTTTTCTCTCTCTTTCACTCAAGGTATCTTTTTAGATCGAGTACCCTCTACCTCGAGATGTCTGTGAATGGAGATGGCTGATTGGGCACAATCGTGACAGAACAAAAAGCACGTATCCGAAGTAGAAGCATTCCTGAAACGCATTTTATAGTATTTTTTTAAGATATAGAGTTTTATAAGGTCATACATAATCTGTACTAATCATACAACAGTCTGATTTGGGAAAATTAATGGTAGCGTGAGTGTTAAGAAATTAAATAACCTATTTATTTACATCCATAGCTATTAGTTAGAGTATTTACAATTAAACGTAAGTTATTCATACTATTGATTATTTCAATACTGCAGAATATATTATATGTGAGGGAGGAGGTAAACACAACTGATCTTCTTAGTGGACTGTCTTTTTACTCTCTTGTGACGGGGTGGTCACCTCCCTTATACAGTAGAACATTGTTTATCCGAATCAATTGGGACCGGGCACCGTTCGAATACGCGATTGTTCGGATAACCGAAAACCGAATGTGATTCATGCAGTATATGAAACCAGACACAATACGAATTTTGAAAATCATCACATGCGGGAAACGTGCTTGAAGAAAGAGCAATATAGGTGCAAAATGTCACAATTTTACCTTTATTGTGAAAAAATAATCTCTTATTTTTCGCTGTACCATTGTACACCTTCGTGTTTTCGCTGCAAGGTCTCTGATTTTCTTGAGAAGCAGTAGTTGAGTAGGACATGGTTGTTCGTACCACTCCATAGCTGTCTCTAACGCAGAAAAGCGTCAGTATTTGATGCACCCTTGCTACTTTCGTCGTTGTTGTTCTCGTCTTCATCCGTTTCCTCGTCGACAGAGTCGGATTTTCTTGCACGGAAGTCACAATCTCGTCATCATTTAGAATCCATTGTCTTCTGCATCCAGGTTTCTACGTCAACAAAACCCAACAAAAGAGCACGTTTACACCCCCTCACTTGGAAACAAACTGACCTAATATTCTTCGCAGATGTTTACCAAGTCACACAACAGAAATTCCTTAAATAACCCTCACTTTGGGTTTTCCCGTCACTCTTTGGCCTGAAGCGAAACAACTATTGAGCATTGCTTTGTTCTAAAACGTATCCGGACTTTGGTTCGGATATTTGACGCTCCGGATAATAAGCGTTCGGATGAACGATGTTTTACTGTACCTCGAATTTTAATTGGGGTTCCGACTGGACGGAGGGGTGTTTTTCTCACGGCAATCTGATGCCAGGGTGATGTCAGAGGAAAAGACCTCGCAATATTTTTAGGATGCATTTGGAATGCTATAGACCTAAAGAAGTCAATTTTGCAGCTGTGGGGCATGAAAACGTCACAATGGCAATGTTTTCCACTAAATGTATGATTATTTATTGAGGTCCCACAATAAAGCAACGCGAAGACTATCGGGAATGGACCTGAGCAGTGATCCATTGACGGGGACGACACCTGAATAGGCCTCTATTTCACATTATGCCAACGTAAGAACTTAGAGCCAAGACACATTTAACGTGCCTCAACCTCTCTAAGAGACGGTTTCGTGTAGCTTCGAAATCCGATGTTAATATGTGATCATTCACAGCAGTGTCTTAATCTTCTTCAGCTTTCTCCCAATGATTGATTATCGACCTTTTTGTTGCTATTTGTTGTTGCGGTACATTTTTATCGATTTCAAAATTTGGCGGCACACTAACAATAAAATAAGCTTAAAAGAATTTTACTTATGCGGTGGTGTCCATCAAAGACCCATTTCCCGTCGGGAACGAGTGACGTCTCAACGATCAAGTAGTTTCTCGTGGAAAAGTATCCCAGGGGGGCACCCTGGTGCTGATGTCCTAAGGGAAGTCAACCTCTGACTTTCCTTGATCTAGCCGACAGTAAGGTGCCGGCGTGATTTCCACGTAAACTGCCGGTTTCAAAGTACGCCGCACGAAAGGGGACTTCGGACCAATAGAAGAATGGTTTCACCGAATACGTCCAAACAGAAGTGAATATACATCACGTGTCACTTTCATGGGTGGGACGTATTTCATCTTTAAAGAGATTCTGGAATCGCGAGAAACAAAGGAGAGAGCGACACCAACGCAGAGACATGACATAACTCCAACAGTCTGTCCAATTCCAACCAGCACCTGCGCCCCGGCATTTTTCCATCTCTCGTTTAACGCAGCCTTCATAAGGAGCAAGTGTCGGTGCACTCCACAGCACTGCCTGTAATAGAACATTGTTACACCAGCATAGACCCGCGGCAATACCCACTGCGACACTTATTTATAATATACTATGTAAAATCGTTTATGATAATAATTTTCGATGTTAGGTAAAAAAGGTACGACAAAGACCACAAAATGTTTATTGAGTCATTAATTACAAGCATGCATTTAACGTGAAATCTGAGCCTGGTGATTTTTTATCATTTCATTTATATTGGGTCGTAAAAATGATAATGCCACTTCTCATTTTGTCATTTACATTCAAAAGTTTCGATCTTTTTTTTTTCCTTTCATTTTTATATTTGTTAATGATGAAAATCCGAATTCATACAAATAAGATGTAAAAAATTATAACAATATTTTTAAAGCTATTTTAGTTGTTTTGGGATTATCGCCACTAATTTTAATCCGAAATTAAATAATTGACTCTTCCGAATGTTTTGAAATTAAATCTCGAATATTACAGAGCGAAATGAGGTCTTCCTGTTCATTCAAAGTTAGTTGATACACAGATGTATCCGTTATCTCGAATGAATTACGAACCCAAATTTTGATATACCAGACTTTGGGAAGTAATGAATAACCTTTCTCCTCTAGTGTTCTCAAAAGGTCAATAACAATTTTATGAATAGTTTATTTCTATAAAACGCCCGAATGATTTGATTCTGGTTTTTTTCTTCTCTCAGAGTATAATTAATAATTGAAACAAAATTTAGCGGCACATTTCAAGAATTTGGTGGCACAGTTGTTGAGAATCACTGCTCTAAATAGTTTGTTTTGCAACTTGTTTGCTTAAGACATCCTCCCATAAAATGTGCAGTTATACACGGAAATGCGCGTTTTTTTAAAAAATAACTTCTTTGTAATTTTCTGAAAACTAAATTGATGTTCATGTGAGGTTTCCAGATTCAACCAGAGCTTCCATGTAAGAGCACTTGTTGTAAAAAATGGGGCAAATGAAGAGTTTGTAAATAACCGAAGCCGAAAACGAATTCTGTCCGAGAACAATGGAAGGGATGTGAGTCAAGGCCGGACGTTTTCTTCCCGGAATAGAACGCACGGGGTGGAGAGGATCTGTTTGTCTCAGCATTCTTCACTCGATTTCTCACGCGGATTACCTTGGTCTCCAATCCGCCCCGGTAAATCTCGATCATAATTCTTTCACAAAGTATTGCATTCGAGTTTTGGCAGCGCATGGATGAGAACAAAATGACGTGATTTAAAACGTTTTTGAATCCCACATTGTACTCATTTCAGTTTGGAACAAAAATATTTAAATAGTTGTCTTAAAGGGATATTAAAATAGGTTAATAGAATAATGTAGCAATTGTATCTTTTATTGGCTGGCAACGCGCCAACTGAAAATATTGTAAATATCATATTCATCGGAATGGCAACGGTGGAAAAGTTTCGATTTGCACAGAAAGAGTAAACAAATGTCCGCGCGCGAATATATTTTAATATATTACTCATAAATTCCTCCTTATTCATTTAATAATACTGTGGAAGCATAGTGTGTTGTAAGCGATAAATTTATTTATTTTTAAGTAACAAAATTAACTTAAAAAACAATGAAAAAAGCGGAATCAAAGGAAAGCATTTGTTTGCAATTCTTATGTAAAATCAAAACTTGAATTCATATTAAAAATTGTGATAAAAATAAAAAGAACTAATTTGTTATCAGAATGCTATTATTTAAAAGTCTTTTTGGCGCGATTTGGAAAATCGCGACAAATTAAATTTTGGTACCTAGTATTTTTCAATTCAAGATGGCGCCTAGAAGTAGGAACTAGAGATTGCAATAATTTAAAAGAGCGTCTTATTCCCGATGAAAGAGTTTTAAAAGAAGGAAAAAATATATTTACTTTTTTGTGGAAAATACACCAGAAATATTCAAGTATCACAATTTTAAAAAATAAAATACGAAGAATTTAGAAAAAGCCGGGGGGGGGGATATATAAACGGAATATGTGGGGGGGGGATTTAAAAAAAAGAACGATTAACAAATTTTCGAATTTTCTATGAATTTCATCCAACGAGTGGAACGCTTAAAAATTCATTCATGAAAAGTAAAACTGAAACAAATGCTAGCAAAGTTCACAATTTCTTGTTAGTGAAAAAATAATTATGCCTGTTATATTTACTATTGTGGCCGTGCAAATTTGAACCGTAAGATCAGATTGCGACCCACAGTGGGGGAAATATGCTCAAAAGCTGCCGAAAATTTAAAAAATATTAAGTCATTTCAGGTTACCCTCATAGAATACTAACTAAAGTACTTGACAGTATATATATATTTAAAAGTCCCATAACAAACTTGTTTTTTTTTTCTACAGTGAAGTGTACTTACGTGTTGCAGATGAGCTATTCATTATTAGTGATTTACGGTCGACTTTAACACCAACAAGTACTATAAAAAAAATTTTTTAAGTCAATTCCTTCTTTGGTCAACAAAGTAAAATTTTATTTTAATTATTTGTTATTAAATAATTACAATTAATGTAAATATGTATATACATATGACGGAATCACAATATTAAATGACAAAATAGAAAGCGATTTTCCTGCAATTTTCCATTTTCCTTTCTATATAGGGTGTTGGACTATTTTTTTGTTTTGTTTTTTTCTTCTTTTTATTCATTATTACGTTTAATTATTCTAATAAAATAGTATAGTAAAAAAGAAATCTCACTCTCAGAAATTAGGCCATCCCAGGTGATATTCGAACCCACCACCTTTGGATTAAAAGACCAAGGCACTATACTTTTCGCTACAGTAGCACAACAAATGTTTTTCCTTTCAATATATTGTTGGACTATTATTTTTGTTTGTCACTATTTGTTCATTTTTCAATTTAATTAATGAATTAATATTTGAAAAAACTGTATTAATATCAAGTGATCTACTACAAGTTAAAAAAAATGCATTTGAAATTGAATGGATGAATAGAAAGTATTTCATTAACGACTGAAAATTTGAACAACATATATATATGTAATAATTCCCTCTAGTATCCTTTTAAATAACTTTTAATTCTTTAGTGTAGTCATTCAGGATTAACGCGCAAATAATCAACTAGCTACCCGCCTAACCAGAATCCTTTAAATTACATCCATCCACCCAGATCATGTGATTTGAGCTTCCTATATAAGCCGAGGTTTCTGGACTTTCTGTTCTTTGTCCTTCCAAATGTAGCCGGCTGCAGCGCGTAGTGTCTTAGGATTCTTTGTTTTGTGTGATGTCGTCCATTCCCTGTTTGTTTAATATGCCTGTGTGTCTCAAGATAAATAGATTTCTTGCGATAAAGCATCCACATCACTTTACTATGCAACATTAACCATCAAAGTCAAAAGGATGAACTAGATCCAGAAATTCCTCACCACTCGCCATGTCCTGTCATATAGAGGGAACTAATAGTAATTGAAAAATTAATTTACTTAAACGCGAAACTCTTTATTTAGTTATGTGACCTTCATTTTCAGGTATGTAATTGTGTTTTAGATATTTTTTTCTTTATTATGTAAATAGTTTGAAAGGTAGCCAAGTCAAATTTAGGTAGGTAGACAAATATTGTGAAAATTAATCAACAATAGAAATTTTGTTCAGGTTCTAAGCAATATTAAGCAATGTTTACTCGATGCACGTTAAATCTGTCGAGAGCTCAAATGTCCTCGCATTGGTGGGGTGTAATAATAAGGAGAGAAGGTGGCAGCTCAAGTGTCATCCTCGTCGCTTGAAAATGGTTCAAAATTACAAGGACAGTCGCCTACAGCTCTCGTGTAGCTGAACAGGGCGACGGTAATATTCACTTCCTCCCTATATACAGTGGTGGCCAAAATTGTGGACACTTTTTAAAGTTGTTTTTCAAGTTTGTATACTTATAGAAAATGATACGTCGCATCACATGCAAAGTTATTCATATCGTTTTAAAGAAAATTTTATTTTAAATTCAATACAAAAAAAAACAAATTGTAAATATTTTCAATGTAAAAAAGTTATGCTGCAATAACTATCGATATACGTTAGATACCGATGATAGTAGTGAGTTGTCAAAGCTCAGTGGGGTAGCCTTAATTTATTATTACAGTTTCGGTTTTATGTTTTCTTGAGCTGAAAATAGTTTTAAGCTCTTCCTTTGGGATTACATGATGCCAGGAAGCAATTATATCCTCAATTAGTGAGTTTTTATTACATGGGTACCTCTTTCGGACAAGAGTCTTCAAACGGTGCCACGAGTTTTCGATAGGATTGAGATCTGGCCAGGACAACCACTCAATGTTTATAGAACGATACCGGTCTTTCAATTACTTTACTGTGCGGCATGGAGAAGAATTTTTTTGAAGAATCGATCAAGTGTTGTTGGCAAATGGATCTCTGAGGGAAGTTTGGGTTCTAGAACGGTGTCAATGTATTTTCTGACATTCATTGTCCTATCGATGATATGAAGACGACCATCTGCTGATATGCATGACCAAATCATAAAACTATATGGGTACTTCACAGTTGCCTGGATGTAGTCTGAATGTATCATCTCTCCTATTCTACGTCTTACATATTTTCGGCCATCACTACTGAATAACGATATCTTGGTTTCATCCCTCCATATAACTAGTGAAAAGTAATCATTTGTCCAATTAATGTATCCCTTTGACCACTGTAATGTTTTTTAACGCTGATGTAAAATGAGATATGGCTTTTTTCATGGAATTCTACCTTTTAGTCGAACATCTGCTAATATTCACCTGATAGTTTTTGAACTGACAGAAACACCAGCATCATTCAAATCACTTCTGAGGCCGTTGAAGACACTCTTCTGTATTGGAGGCATAATATTTTTGTTCTTCTATCATTAACAGATAGGGTGCCCATTTTTCAGACTTTTCCTGCTTTATTTTTTATTAAATTTGTCCTCTGACATCTTTAAAAAAACTCTCAGTTTCCAGATGTAGTCACTGAACCACCTTGCAATTTTAACATAGGAAAGACCCCTTTCTCGTAAAAAATATCTTTCTAGGTGTTCACAATTGACTCTTTGATTGATGTCATTGCTTCTTTACTAAATATCATTGTTGTCCTGGCTAGGAAACTGTCCTGGTCTTAATACTATCGAAAACTTGTAGCACCGTTTGAAACCTCTTGCCCAAATGAGGTACCTATGAAATAGAAACGAACTAATTGAGGATATAATTATTTCCTGGCATCATGCTATAACAATGGAAGAGCTTAAGACTATTTTCAGCTCAATGAAACATCGATGTGTAGCTGTAATAAAAAATAAAGGCTACCCCACTGAGCATTGATAACTCATTGGTATCACCGGTATCTAATGTATATCGATAGTTATTACAGTACAATTATTTTTGCTTTGCAAATATTAACATTTTGTTATTTATGTATTGCATTTAGAATTAAATTTTCTTTAAAATGATATAAAAGACTTTGATTTTTGAGCAACGCAACATTTTCTATAAGCATACAAACTTGAAAAACATAACAATTTTAAGAAGTGTCCACAATTTTGGCCACCACAGTATATACATATCTTGTTCAAATTTTCAATCGTTCATAAAATAATTTTTATTCATCCATTCAAGTTCAAAAACATTTTTTAAACTTGTAGTGGATTATATACTTGATGTTAATGAAGTTGTGTGGTACTGTAACCAACTTATCATTATTTTCAAATTTAACGTCCACCATAGATTTATCATCATTACACAACATTACTTCACGATTTCCTGGTTTGATGTTTGCTAGTACTTTTATGTTTCAGTTTCACTCAAAACTACTAGTATGAGGAAGATTTAATTCAATTGAATAAACTAGAAGTATATGGATGATTTAAGATAAAAAAGAATATGCATAAAATAAAATTATTAATTCGGGACTGAACCAAAAACCTTTATTTTTGTCGGAACGAAAACCGGATTTAAAACGATATATTTTTTTTTCTATTCCTAATATTTGTTCACACTCTCCCTATATATATTAACAAACATAAATAATAGTCCAACACCCTATATAAAGGAAAATGGAAAATTGTAAGGAAAATGGTTTCTATTTTGTCACTTAATATAGTGATTCTCTCTCTCTCTCTCTGTCATATGTATTACATATTTATATTAATAGTAATCATAATTAATAAAAAGTAATTAAAATAAAACTTTCGTTGTTTTGAAATTTTTTTATTTTACTTGTTCATAGAAAACACACTAGAATCTTTCTGTTTTGATAATAAGGAGTGATTTGCGTGGCGCCAATTTTGATGCGGTTACGCTAATACATAAGTACCAAATATAATTTCATCCGAATTTGTCATTATTATTCCAAATAATTTATTTGGATTAATAGTGACTTGGAAATAGAAGATTCGTAATAAATAATGGTTGGATTTACAAAAATTGAAGTCTTAAGGATGGTGAACATATAGATTGAAATACCACTATGATTTGATCTAGGAATGAATTGTAATGGACACTTGCCTTGAGTCCATCAAGAAAATTTTATAACCTATGAGACTTAGGTGCGATAATTGTTTCGATTCTATCTTTTTTGGTGCTCATCTGGCAAACGATGCATAAAATAAAAAATGAGAATGAAAAAATTTTATATCTTACTCGAAACTCTAAAAAAGGTTTACCTTCCTTAGGAAAAATTAAAATTCTATAAAAAAAATCTTTATTTTTTTGTATGTGGTATAATTTTTTTCATAACGTTAAATTTTTATAATTTAAATAAACGCCAAAATTTTTTCCATTTCTCCTATCTGAGTAGGCATTTAAATTGAATCATTATTTTTGCTATTATAATCCGCTAATAATCTAAATAAAGCTATATTTCGACGATTTTCTTTTTCGAGCGTATAACAAGATTTCCGTGCAATTGATGAATTTTTTGTTTACACTCTAATTCTCACCACGAACATGGTATATATATATAAGGTGATGTAAATCCAACGATGATTAAGAATATATGTGGCACTTTTCGAAATTTCAATTAGTTCAAAAATTATTGCATTCTATATTTTTCAAATAGCATTAGGCGAAAACCTAAAAAGATTTTTTTTTTCTTTTGACCCTCGAACTTTTACTAGAAGTCTTAATCTGGTGTTTATTTCGCGAAATCCCAGTAATTTTATCTTTAAAATCAAAGAGCCCCTTTTTTTTAAAAAAAAAAACGACCCTCCATACACGTAACATTAGCAGTATGTGCTGTGAAGCAACCTTAGGCCGATTTTTGAATCCCATGCATATATGGAGGCGAAATCCCCAACATAAATATGGCTTCGATTGCTCCCTACGATTATTAGAACGCGAGATGTTGCACTTTGGTAACGTATTTCTATGAGGATTTCAGGTCGGAAAAAAAGAAACCCCTTAATTTGCTACCATCCACTAATAGTATTTTAAAAATATTAGAGTTTTCATTTTTCATATTAGAATGAGTTCGATTTTTACAAAATGTTAATGTCGGATGACTCGTGATCCATATATGATTTCACGACTTCCTTTGGCGTGGTGTGGAAGTTTAGGTAGAGGTGTTAACTCAGGTATTGTTGTCGTTTTGATCGAGGTTCACGTCTCCAATAGCTTCCGCTTCGTTTCAGAAAACGACATAAATTCAAGCGAAATCAACTTTGGCGACTTCTAAAATGAAGATTCAAGGGAAAAAATCCATTTCGTCAAGGTTCATTCTGTATTTCACTTCATCCAAATGGTTTTCAACACAAATATTAATTAATCGCCATAATAGAGTTTAAAAATTAATTTTTAGCAACATGGTATATTGTTCCTTTTATTATGTTCATTGTGGTTTTTTTTTTCAACGTAGGCCTGTTTTAGATAATTTTTTGATATTTTGGTTCTTACTAATTTAATTTTTTTACTATTGTGTATTACATCTAATACTCTATATTAAATTAATAAGTTAAATTATATTGTAATAAAATTGTTATATTAATTACAACGAGTAAGATTAATTTAATGCTACAGTAAATTCAATGTAATGGTTTATTTCAAAGTAGACCTATTTTATCTATTTTAGATGTTTTTTTAAATTTTAGTTTGTACTAATTTAGTTTTTTTTTTCCAGTTCAAGACTTCCTAATATATGTTACTTATAACAGTATTTTAGTGAAACAGTTTATAGTAATTATTTTTTTCTTCTGTTTTATCTATTTCACAGGTTGTTTCACTTCCCATAGTAGAAATATACTACTTTTATTACTTTTATTTATATTTTCATTCCCCAATTTCCATTTAATTTTTAGATGTTAATTTTTTCTCTTACATTCAAATATTTGTTTTTATGCAATCAATTTTTACTATGAGGTCAAATTGCAACAAAAACACTCATAAAAAAATTATTTTTAATTTTTTTTATACACCGCCTTGCAATGGCCCTACTCCCTTTAAAAAACATATTTTTTATTTTATTTATTTTAAAATTTAACCCATGCAAAGAACGGGTACTTCAGCTAGTTAAGCTAATAGCAAAACATCAACATTTAACTCTCGCCATAATCCACAATAATATCTGTTAATAACAGGGGTGCAAAAAAAAAAAAATTTAATTCAAGAATTTTTTCATTTTTTACCAGCGCAGGAAATGAAATAAATATTTTATACTTCTTTAGTGGTGAGGTTATTAATATGTTTTCGTACCGAAGCAGCGGCATATGAAATGCGATGAGCGGCTTCAGCGTGAAACGGGGAAAAGTAATAGCTACAGAGAAAAAGAAATGACAAAGCTGTGAAAAAAAATAACCACACATCCAGATGAGATATCTCGTGAAAAGAATTTTCTTCGGAGAACCTTATTAAGATTTCCATCGGTGGTAATTGGAATCGTTAAATGGGCTCATTACTGCTTCCCCAGTCATTCGTCATCTGTCGAGGGCTTATTTTTATCTTGCTCACGTCCTATTATAATTTTGGTTTCCAAAAACCAATTGAAAAGACTCGGCACTTTTAAAATAGGAATCGCTGGAAAGAGCTCACCAATTAAGGCGCACTCACGCCATGGCTCGAGGAGACGGGAAATCTGAAATAACTCAAAAGAAATTAATTGGAATGAATATGAAACTCATTTTAAGACCTTGAAAAAAAGCTATCTTGCTTTATACCAGTGATTCCCAAAGTGGTCTATATAGACCCCCAGGGGTCTATGACCGCATGCAGGGGGTCCACGTCACCGAAAAAATAATTTGGGGGTCCATGAAGTGTAAATGAGGGTCTGCGATGGTGACTCTCATTAAACCAGATCATGACTTTAATTTCAAGAGAAAATTTAATCAATTGAAAATCGGATTTACCTGTTTAACAAATGTATTTACTAAGTTTAATGAAGTTAATTTGCAGTTACAAGGACCATCATTTCGGCCTTTCTTACCATAATTAAGTTAAGGAGTATAATATTGGACTTACTGAGTTTTCCTAGTTTACCAATTTGTCACATACAATCTATTATATATATGGTAACACTACATTAGGCAATTAATTCATAGGGTCACATTAAAAGAAAAAGTAAATGTCGTATTACAAGAGGAACTAGTTGGAATAGGCAGTAAAAAGATCTAACATAAAATTGAGAAACGGATATCAGCAGTTTTAGAAGCATCAGAACGGATGAAGTACCAGATTCATCTCTCCCATTAAAAGCATTTGTTTATTGCTCAGTTACTTGATGTAACAGTTATTTTAACTATTAATTTAATTAAGATGTGTGTCTTAAGTTTTAAACACTATACTTCACTACAGTTAGAAATTAAAATCTTGTAAAGAATAGCTCTATACCAGCTGTCAAAAAGACATTTAAGTTTATAAATTTGCAAAAATTCATTATTAGGTAAGTAGGGGTCTACCCGAAACGGAAAAACATTGCAAGGGGTCTATGAGACAAAAAAGTTTGGGAACCTCTGCTTTATACAGTTTTTCAATTTGCCGGCTGGGTGGAGTAGTTGGTTTGTCTCTGGCCTTGCACGCCCCAGTTTTCGGGTACGACTCCATCCAAATCGGTGGATTTTCATGATGCAGAAAATCAACAACGTCCATGCCGTATGATTATGCGGCATATAAAAGATCCATTGAGTGCCTGTTTGACTTGGGTGCTCTCGGCAAAATTAAACTCCTAAGAACGGTTTTGCTTCGTCAGAGCTCAGGTCAGAGTTCCCTCCTTTGGGGAGGAAATTGGACGTCAAATTACTTGCGGCATTGGTATTCCACCCATATGGTGCCGCATTAAGAAGAGATTCCAACTCCCGGAGAATGTACTAGGTCTGTGCAATGGTAAAGCACTAATCCACAGCCTCATTAGAAATAAAAAAATAGTTCTTCGATTCAAATTAGTAACCCCGATGCCCAGCAGTTTTTTTAGGTGGTTATATTCCTAATACATTTTTAATACAGTACCTATAAGTCCCAAAAATTTGGCCTAATGGGAACTGTTGGCAACAGGGTTATTATGAATGGGATTAAGGAAGAACAAGTAAGAGTGTGAAACGAGTTTAAATCCATTCTACCAGCTAAAGGTGTGGGAGTAATTAAAGGATTATACGATATGATGAATTCCAATTATTTTATTTATCACTATAATCAACTCAAACACAATAACACTTTAACTAGGATAATTTTGTCACGCAATAGAGAGAAGAGACGAGATTCGCGTTCGGGGAGAATATGTTCAATAATGCGGCCCTTCTCTCTCTCCTTTAATATCACTTTACACAGAGCTTAAGTATTTAGTATCCTCACTACTACTTTAACACTCTAAACATTAATATGAAGTTGACAGTACCTGACTTTTGGCAGTCTTCTAATCAATTGCAATTAACTCTATCTTACAAGGACTTAAAAACCAAATCTGGTTATCTTCACCTTGTAAATATCTTGTCACCTGTTAGCTAAACTTATCACTTTCTTACTTTTTGTTTACCTATTCTCATCACTGCCAATTCACTAACTATTCACTTTTATCTTCACTTCTAATCTCCTCACAATTCACTTCTAATCTCCTCACAATTCACTTCTAATACCGTCACAATTCACTAACTCTTTAACTCGTGAAGTAGGCATATATATAATAAACTTAATTTGCCTATCACGTTTCCTTCTTCTAGGAGAAGATTGGTTAAAATTTGCTGGTCCCAAAGAATTCCCAAGAGGATTAGTTGAGGGACGCGTATAGATCCGTCACAAGTGTTGATGCGAATTATAATGAAATTAATCCACGATCACTTACGCAGTAAGACTCAAGAATTAAAATATAAAAATACTTGAAAGCATTAAATTTATTAACATGAAAATAAACAGTTAAATCCCCAAACCAAAACATATTAATAAAATATTCAATCGCGCAAGCATCTTAAGAAAAACAGTCATAATGATAATCCCTCAATCTTTCGAATAAGTAGATCTCGTGCATTCGTACATTAAGGGAAGAAGTGATGCCATAGGAGAAAATAATTTTATACAAAGTTTTACGCAAATTAGATATGGCACGTTTGAAAACGATGTGATTATATAAATAGCATCACGATCTGCTTATTCCCTCACCGGAAATTCCAGGTGAGACAGAAAATAGAGGTAAAAGCAGCTGAAGGTTTACTTCCAAAAAGTATTTCCTTAGAAAATATTGTACTGCATTTGTATGTATTGTTTTCTGGAGAATACAACAGAAAATAAGCTGCCCAAACACCCTTAAACAAAGGGAAAGTACATACTTTATAAAGGCATGAAGAAATTACAATAGAAATGAAAACTAATGAATACGTAGTATACAGTAATTTACCTGACCAGACCCTCTTCAGAAAAATACTTTTTGAAGGTATAAAGCTCTCTACAATGAGAATTAAGTAGCCGGCTTTGCAATAACTGGTTAAATTTTTTTTATGTAATGCGTTATATCCTGTTGTCTTCGGGTCTGCACTCTACGTTTTGCTGCTTATTCATTACGACGACTATGGAGCAGTAAGTCAATTAGCAACGCACCTTATTGTTCAAAATTCTGAAAGGTGGTTTCAACAGATTTTAGTCCCTCCCTGTGTGATATTTTAAGCGTTTGTGCAATGTCTTCAAAGTTAATGTCTTCAGCATTTTCTGGCATTTTGAAGGGAGTGTGACGCCGGATGAAGAAATGTCGGACCTGGAACGGGTTTGCAGGTGGGGTCTTTTTTTAACCCGCTAGAGTATAGCCGAGTTATCCAAACTGCCGGTTTAACGAGTGCCGAGTTTTCAGGACTCTAATGTAAACTTTTCTAGAAATGTTAGCTCTACGTTTGTTACCAACAAATAGAAATCAGTTCATCTGCATATTAGCTAGATAATCTGTAAATTAACTACGGTGATCCGTTAAAGTTGTAATGCCGGGCGGTTCCTGCTTCCATCTAAAACCCTTTGTCTGCCCGCAGACCCGGCTAGGTGTGTGGGAGAAACTGAATAATCAACAGACATGATTTCACACTAACTATTTTATTGTTACCAAAATATCAATGAGACACAATAACAATCTAATTAAGATAGACGATCAAATAGTAGAGCGCGGAGGTGAGATTCAATAACACGGGGATAATACCACGGACCCTCAACTGATTCTACGATAGCTTAAATACGCTCAAATATAACTACGTCGCACACTAATAAGCTGACTTCTAATTAATCAAGCTCACAATACCTGTACTTTTTATGCATCGGATCCTACACTGGAAACTTTTGGGTGATCTCTATCGGGCTTGATCAATGTCGTTGGATCCACGCTCTGTAATCTTTTTCCTGGACAACTCCAAGACCTCTCACTAATTCCACTATCTCTTTCTATCTTGAACAAACAAACTAACTCGCCAACTCACTTGCTACTCTTTGCTAACTCCAACTCGCGAAATCAGAATTTATATAATATACTTCATTTATATAATCACGCTTTCTTTCTCGGCGAAAGTTCGTTGAGATAAAATATTTTTCCCCGAAGAATCCCTAAGGTATTAGTAGAGTCGCGGATAGATCCGTCACAAAGTGAGGAAATTTGTTCCATTTCTCAAATTACATAAGTAATCTACTCCTAACCTACTAGACACTCGTCAAAGTGAAAATAAGATCGTTGGTAGAACAACAGTAACGTTTCCATGCGCTTAAATTAAATGTTTATTTTTTTCATATCTAATGAATCGAGTTAATACAATCGAATAAACAACACACTAGTTGATAGAATCAATTGAAAAACTACGAGACAAAAAATCAACCGATTTAACATATTATTGCAATTAAGGAAATGAATTTGATAAACATATGATAAAATTATGATTACTTATTAGTGCATAGTGATACATTGAATTAGTTACATTCTTTCATCGTGGTTGCGATTGCAATATCGGTATGTGCTGCTAACTTTGTAATAGGGGGACTTTTAACATTTAATTTATTTCCAGAAGACACTGGGTGTCATAATTAAATTTATTATACATTAGTTAAATATCAAATTCACACTTATGGAATACATGTACTATCTAAGCCACTCTGTGCTGCTAAATGTTTAGAATAAAACATTCTGGGATAAGTCAACGTTTAATCAAACTTCCTAACAGAAAGGAAATGAGAGAAACAAACTTTTGAACTTTAACGATACGGACACCCCACCTCGCTAATGGGAAGATTACCTAGTTAAAATGCGGAAAACTTTTGATTCTGTTTTTTACTAGAGCAAAACAGTTAATCGGCCTATTTAATGGCTTTCGAACTTTAACGGAACACATAAATTCCCCATTCATGTGGGTATTGTTCTTTATTTCACTTTTTTTACATACATTCTGTTCTGTCCCAAAACTAAATTCTGTTCTATGACGAAATATAAAAAGTTTTAAGACTTAACGAAACTTGAGACTCTTACATCTGCAAAGAAATATGCACCATAAATGCATGATTATATTTGTCCTCGGAATTTCTCCAATTGCATAAATCCGGAAAAAATTCATGAATCTATCAAAAATCTCTAAATCATAGATCAATATTTTTTCTGGGTACTTACTTACGTACTGTATATCACAACCATGCCAACTTTCAAAATAACACCAATTTGGGACCCCCAATTTCACACGTGTCGTAAGTGCTGAACTGGCAACAATGTGCTTCGTATCATATATCTACACTAGTCGTCGTTATAAGCCTAGCCGTTCGTTAATATGAAAAACTCGAATACTAAAATACGAATCTAGTATTTACCGAATTCTTAAATAATAAAATTAATAATGCGAATTTAATTTTTTGTATTATATATAATAAAATAATATAGTATAGAATTGATAATAAAAAACTTAACATTAAATAGTAAAAATTAGTGGTTTTTTTATTCATTATTATTTATTTATATTATTATTTATAGCTACTTAATATTTTTAGACTACGCACTGCATATTCCCGGCAGGAAATCCCTTTCTTAGAATTCGTGTGCTTTTATTCAATATCGCCAATAAGGTTGTAATAGTACGTAAGTACTACAAAAGTATCCAATACGGTTGCGATAGTATGTAAGTACCTTTTGCGGTAATGTTATTCTGGATAAGCAGTTCCATTTATATGAACAATAACAGAAAATTTCAAACTTATTTAATGGATAGAATTCATTTCTGAATTTTAACTTACAGAGTGAAGCTTCGCATCAGATGGCTGCCATTTGTTTCCCACTAATGATGCATTAAGTTGATGGAAATGTGGTCCATCAATCATTTCTATCTTTCTATGGAATAAAGAATAACTTAATGTTTGTAAAGAATTTAATACGGTGCATGAAATGGGAAATTCATTTCTACGACTCCCAGAAAGAAATCATTACAGATTATTAAGAAACAGTACATATATTTATTCCGAAATAGGTGTATGTATTAAGAATTTAATTTTCTTCAACTGTTTTTTCAAGCCTTTGAAAAGTACAGAGCAGCGGTTCTTAAATTTTCAATCGCCCCCTCTTAACGTATCAGCCTGACATCGTGGACCCCCAAGATTCTGAACACCCCTTCCAGACTCCCATCCCATGGGTAGTGAGTATATAATCCTAAGACTCCAAAGAAAACTTTAATAAGCATTAGAAGAAAGCAGCGACTGTACGTTCCAGATGTCACATGCGAAATTTTGATAACAGATTCGAATTACTGTGTTTAATATTTGTGATTTTTGAATTTGTACTTTTTATGGATTTATGGTTAATTATTTCTTGTTCGAGAAAATCTACATGTGCTGAGTGGTGTCAGCAATAGGGGTTCGTCCTCGATTTCCTGTTCGAAATGGAATAGTACTTTGCTATGTGTCCTCGTCTAGTGAGTCATATTAACGTTAAAATACACTATCTATCCATAAATAATTGGAATGTGATAAAAGAGATAAACAAAGCTTATTCGTATTCAAAATTCGTAGAGCCTCCACCTGAAGCAATTACAGCCTTATCCCTCCGGGGCTTGCTTTCCACAAGTTTTTGGAGGACGGATAATGGTACTTTCTTCCCCTAGGGGGCTTCGAGAAGACAAGTTTTCTCACCGATTTTAAACTGTTGCTGTACCTCTTAATCCGGCAATCCAACTCATCCCAGAGGTTTTTTTACAGGATTTCAGGGCAGGCCAATCCTATCGGTTCACCCTATTGTCATCAATCCAATTCGTGGTGGACTTCGCAACATGACAAAGGGCGCTATCATGCTGGAAGTAATAATGGTTCTACCCGTAAAATTTATTTAGCGTTAGGAAGCTCATTGTTGTCAAGAATAGTTGACTGGGAGTCGGCGTTGAGCTGACCTTGAACTGGGATCAAGGGTCTCAGTCCATACCACTTGAAACATTCTCAGACCATATAATCTCACCTCCATTAAACTTTAAAGTAGGCACAGTGCATTCTGGGAAAAGGCGTTCTCCGGACAAACCCAGACTGCCATCGTAATGGTAGAGATTATGCCCTGAATCATCACTCCAGACAACCTATTTCCACTCATCTATGATCCAATATCAAAGTGCCTAGCATCACCTCAACCAAGCAACGCGGTTGGACTTTGTAATCAAAGACTTATGGACGGCATCGCGGTCATGGAAACCAAGCAAATATGCTTCCTTGCGGATGATATTTATCGAAACAAATGTCCCGGATGATTGCTGAAACTCTTGGAGTGAGTGGCCCATTGGTTTGGTAAAGTTTTTCAGAGTTTCTTTGGACAACAATCGTCTGTCTGTATCTCTTAGTTCCATGGGTGTGGGTGGTCGATGAACATTCCGACAATCCCCACTCACGTTTCACTTTTTATTCACAAAAGCCATTGTTGATTTTGGAATGTTAAGCTAATCGGCCCTTTCTATGATATCCGACAATTACTCACTTCTCGAAGTGAGACAGCTCTGAATTTCATTGCATCTTGCATGTGACCAGTGCTAATGCTGTTTCCAACACAATATTTAAATACAAAAGGAGTGACGTAGATTAGGACCACGGATATCCTCATTTACATTGGTGTCCAAATACTTATTGGTAGATAATGTATGAAGCAAGGATCTTTACGACGAGCCTCGTAATTTTAAACTTAGGTCAAGTAACAAGGACGAACACCTGAACTAACATCCCCCCTCCTAACCTTCCCATCACACCAATGGCAGGCCTTTGAGCCACAAGATATCTAACGTGCGGCGTTTCCCCTCTACATGGCAGGTTTTCAGTGGCACTAGGCTCGAACTCATGACACGCCACCCACGAGCTTAGCCACTAGGCTACTGCGACCACCAGTCCTCGTGCAGATATTCATTAGCAGTGAAAGCAACTGCGTGGACGAACACTCAGTTTTGTGAAAACCTAATTACGTTTAAACACCGGGATTAGACTTCCTCGATGAAACATTTTACTGAAATACCCTATTTACTCCAATTTAAGTCACACTATTTTTTCAATGTTAATGCTACTGAAAATTGGGTGCGGCTTAGAATCGAAGGCAAAATATTTGTTAAATGGGAGAAATTGAGTTTCCACCCCTTTCAAAAGGAAAAATGTAATCCACCATGATGCACCGATGACATCCCATTCCGCAATTTATCTCTAAACATCATTGTCTACTCGTATTTAGGAATATGTTTTTTGTGTAAACCATAGGTTCTCAACGTGGGTAACAACACCCCCTTGTGGGCGTTTGAGGCTTTCAGGGGTGCAGTTGAAGACCCAGAAAAAATTAGGGGGCGTTGAGATGGCACGGAGGGGCCTTAAGTCTAAAAAGACTAAAAAAAAACGCTGATTATGTACTAAATAAAGTAAACTTTAATATTGTTTACTTATGTTGATTGTATGTATTTAAATCATTTCTATAACACATGTATGATAATTCAAATATTTCGGTAGTTCGGGAAGGGGATGAAAAACTGAACATTCAGACCTACATTAAATTGAATGATATAGTACATTTTAATTTCTGTAGTGCACGTTTTGTCTGTCTGTGATCAGTAGGAAAAATGTTTCATCCACTGCATTTCATTACGTATATTATCCAAAAAACATAATTAAATACGTTAACCAGGAATTAATGTGTGATTCTTTAAAGGCTGAAACTGTCAATTTATATTTATTTTGAAAGAAATAGTTATATTTATGAATTACTTCTTATCATCAAACCCTCTACTTGTCTTTATAACAGATAAGCTAAAACTTTTATTCCCCTCTTTTAAATGAAGAGATTGTGTAACGTTTCAATTACAACACTATCCTATCTATGACTAAAATATATAGTATTACACATTTGAATATATTTGGGGCAATAGATATTTCAGATTCGCAAGTAAAAAAATTGGGGCTTTAGAAAAAAAAATGAAATTAAAGAACATATTCTTTATAATAGGATATTTTTTAAAACTTAACTCTTTTTACTTTACTTTACTTACTCGGGAGAATCAAGCCCACCCAAGGGGTTTCGAGCTGTGAATCGACCTAAACTTAACTCTTGTTTTCACCGTGTATTATGTACACTCTTATTTCTTTCTCTAGAGTGGGAGGGGGCGGAATAGAAATATTCACTAGAAAAGGAGGCGCCAGTTCAAAAAAGGTTGGGAACCTATGGTGTAAACGAACTTTTAATCACCTAAACATCAAAGATATCGGTAATATCATCAAGTAGAGTTTATTATGACGCAAGTATGCAAAGGGAGTCAATTTAATATGCAGGAAAAAAGGGAAACGGAGCAGCGGCCACTGAAATTTTGACATTGATGTAACAAATTTAAGTGGATGGCGCAAACAAAATGACATAATTTTTGCTTGTAAATGCCTTTAATAATTCTATTACATTCTTCTCTAATACTTTTAAAAACTTTTTAACACCCCTTCCGAAGTGAGCTGTGCCAATGGGAAACATGAATTTCGAAACATGATACTGACGGTTAGAGTGATGATGTTGTCGTTGCTCATGCCACCTGTGTGACGTAGTCAGATCGAAATTCATCATGGCAAAGGGCTAGATCTACGCCTGTCGTTAAGTCTAAGCTTTGAGCCCTCATGAAGGTGACAGTACGGTTTGGCTCGGTACAACACGATAGATGGCGACACAATTCGGACCCACTGATTTAACAAACACGTACTCTGTGTGTACTCGCAGGGTATTTGGTGGCATCGGGCAACGAACCGAGGTCTTCCGGTCTAGAGTCCGATGCTCTAACCACTAGGCTACCCACGGCCCTTGAGTAATTATAGGTTCCTGCATGCATTTGAAAGTTTTTAAAACTGATAAAATAAATTAATTATTAAGTTCTAATTACTTCGCATTAAATTTTTTTATAATTATCGGATATTAATAAATATTTTACACATTTTTTATTTTATTTTTTCACAAAAACGTGTAGAGAACTGGGGTGCATGGCGTAGAATCGAAGGCGGTTTAGATTCGAGCAAATCTGGTAGGTTCAAAAAGTTATATACACTGGTGTGCAAAAATTAAGGACGAAGTCGAAAAATTAGCATATCAGCTGAACGAAGAGGCAGAGCGGACAGAAAGACCAATCAGGAGATTAAGTGAGGTGATGTACGGTAGCACATGCGCAGATATGCAGGTAGACGTAATGGGGGAGTGTCTGAGTAGTAAAGCATGTTGTCGGTGTAAGATTAGTATTTCTGGCAAAGAGATTGCACACCGTATAGCAGTTAAAATCACACCGAGTTGCTGCCTCAGCGAGAAATGGCGAATAATCAGTCTGTTAGACGACATCTGGATGCTTTTACCCGAGGTCGAATCATTGGGAAGTTGGAGGAAGGTCGCAGTGTGACAAGTGTGGCTGCAGAGTTCGGAATTGCTCACAGCATCGTTTCACGACTTTGGAGACAATTTCAAACTACAGGAACAGCTATCCGGGGGTTCAGTAGTGGTCGTCCACGAGGAACCACACCCGCAGATGACCGGTATATTGCCTTACAGGCCAGAAGAAACAGGCGGCAGACAGCGGGAGAAATCGCTAGACACACGACACAGGCGACTGGACGACCGATATCGCGTTTTACCGTGGCCAGAAGACTGCACGGTGGTGGTCTGTTTGCACGACGCCCTGTACGGTGTGTACCTCTAACGCCTGCCCATTGGAGAAGGCGTTCTCTGTGGTGCCGGGAATACCGGAAATGGAGAGACAATGAATGGGGACGAGTACTCTTTACAGATGAGAGCAGATTCAGTCTGAGTAGCGATTATCATCGCATACTCATCTGGAGAGAGCGGGGAAGCCGCAATCATCCCTCGAACATCATTGAAAGGGACAGGTATGGAGGTGGCGGTGTTCTCGTTTGGGGAGGCATCATGCTTGGTAGTCGTACAGACCTTCACATCTTCGACGCAGGTTCAGTCAACGGGACCCGTTATTGTAACGAGATTCTTCTTCCATATGTGCGTCTTTTTAGAGGCGCTATGGGTCCGCAGTTCCTTTTCATGGACGACAATGCACCATGTCATCGCACAGTAGCTGCCGAACAGCTCTTAGAGAGTGAGGATATTGAACGTATGGATTGGCCGGCACGATCTCCGGATCTCAATCCCATCGAGCATGTATGGGATTTTCTAGGCAGACGCTTGGCAGCTCGTACCTTACCACCAGTAACGATTCCGGAGCTTCGATTGGCGCTGCAAGACGAAAGGGAGCAGCAATGCCTCAACAACTCATTGACACCCTCATTCTCAGCATGGGCAGACGCTGTGAAACCTGCCTAGCAGTCAGGGGAGATCATATCCCCTACTAAAGACCGGATATTTCTTGCTGGACACCCATCACAGGGATGTTTCGGCCTTCAGTCGCATTGCGCTCCATGCTACTTTTTCAATAAAGCTTCTTTTTATCCCTCTGATTTCTCTTTTAGTAAGTGTTGCTTACATTACTCATGTCCTTAGGTATTGGGGATCTTACGGTATTAAATGTGTTGATTTGGAATGCTTTTGTACAAAGTTATATTGAAAAAACCGTCTCGTCCTTAATTTTTGCACACCAGTGTATATTATTAAGTTATATATATTTTATATATATTAAAGGATATTAATTGTTTCACGAGCTATATACTTACTCTAAGTAAATAAATAATTCTATAGCCTGTATGTTTGTAATGAATGGCCTCGACAACCTGTGAGACCAACAAATTATTCAACAGTAGACACATCCTTTTCGACCCAGATTATAAATTTTATTTGTTAACTTCCAGTATTCGTTCCCTACAAAGTCTAGCCCACGGTTCTATTTTAAGGTACAAAAAATCCAAATAAATCCAAAATTGCTTCTTAAATAAACGACACCTTTCTCTACACATCGAGCCCTGACCATTTTTACTTCAGCTAGTAGTGTTTTTTAGGGCTGGCGATATTTCTCCGCTGTTTTGACACACACGGTAAATATAAGCTCCCCCCCCCCTACTTTTTTTCTTGGCTGCCTGAAGTTCGGCCTTGGTTTATTGGTCCGGGTGTTTATTTTGCTCACCGATGACACCTAGCTCGCATCCAAAGTCAATAGAGGGACCGATAAATAACGCGCTGAGGAGCGATGTTTCAGTCCTTGATATTTTTTCACTCTTTCCCTTACAATCGACCTCATTTAGACTGACGTCGGTTCATATCAATTTGTCGTCCTCGAGTCGTCACTCTAGGGACTCTGATATCGCCCCTTAGCCCCAAAACTGCATTCAGCTTTGCGTGTATGTGCTTTAAATCAAGCAGTAAGTGACCAAGTTTTTTCCTCTTTATCTTTCCATCTCAACACTGCCAATTTTTGCTAAGGAAACATTAGAATCTCAATTTCTTCTCAATTCTATCTCAATTTTTTAAAATTCATTCTGCTCTCTAAAAGAAAGCAGAGATTTCTATTTTTTTCCGAGCTCCCAGAAAAGATTTTTATCTCGAGGACTGAAAAGAGGAAGAGTAACTTCAGAAACAGTAATATCAAAGGCGATTAACAATACCGTATTTACTCGAATCTAAGCCGCGTTATTTTTCCAGAGTTAATGCTTCTGAAAATCGGGTGTGGCTTAGAATCGAAAGTAAAGCATTTGTGTGACGGGGAAAATTGAGTTTCCACCCCTTTCAAAAAGAAAAAATGTAATCGTCCATTCTAGCCATTTGCATTGAATACTTAGCCCATTTTGCAATTTATCTTATAAGGAATTTACATTCCTTATTCCCCGTGACCCGGCTAGATGTGTGGGAGGAACTAAATGATCAGACGACATGATGAACTTTAATTATTTATTTATCTCTATATTCATCACATACACAAATAACACTCTAATTAAGATAAATTTGATCATTTAGAGGACGAAGGTGAGACAAGATAGCGTGGGGATAATATATACGATCCTGCAAATCTATCCTTACGATAACTTAGAAACAAAGCTTGTTTTAATTTAGAAGCGCGCTAATAGTTTCTCTAACTTCTACTTGAAATAAGATCACAGTAACTGAACTCTTTCAATCCTTTAATCTTTTAGACGTGGCCTCAAACACTTCTCCAATAGTGGAAATAAGCTCTTTTCGAATATTCCAATTTCTCGCGTCGTACACTGTTTGCGTATACATACTACTGCCGGTTTGCTAGCTTCTCATCTATTCACTACACATTCAAGCTATCCTCACTTCACTAACCTTCAATTCTCACTTCACTAACCTTCAAAACTCGCGAAAAAGAGAATATATATATTAAACTTAATTTGCAAAATCACGTTTCCTGTCCTCAGAGTAAGTTGGTTGAAAGAATGATGGCCCGAAAGGAATCCCCAAGGGGTTAGTGGAAGGAACCGTATACATCCGTCACAATCTCCAGTATTAAGTGTATCCTAAACATCGTTCTAAAGCCGTTTTTAGGAAATATTTTTCTATACGCTTTATTTTAATTGCTTAAGCATGAAAGATATTAGTAATAGCATCAAAACGAGTTCACAATGACGCAAGTATGAAAAGGAAAGCAATTTTATGTGCAGTAAAAAACGGTAACAAAGCAGACCACTAAAAATTTGACACTGATAAAACAAATAAATGTCCATGATGTAAACAAAGTGATAAAGTGTTTGCTTATGCACAACAGTCTTCAATAATTCTTTTACATTTTTCTATAATGCATTCTTTTATAAAAAAGGTTGCACAACAAATGCATTGGAAGGCACGAAAGGCGATATCGTGTGAGAAAATGGCGATGCACCTATTCCGAAGTCAGCTGTGACTTTGGGAGTGATGAATAATTATCGATTCATGAATCTACACTCATGTCCATAAATTAAGGATAATTCAGAATCACACAGAAATTGGACTGTAAAATAAAAATTTCACCTGTAGAATTATCACACACATCTTGAAGAAGAATATGCAAATTACACGAAACCACCAGATGGCGCGGATAGTACGTCACAATGACGACAGTGTAAGAGAGGGGTATATAAGGAATGGTGGCAAAGAAGTAAAATTGTTCACAAGCGCTTTAGAAGCCTTTCAGTGCAATAACCGCATAGTTATGGCACAAAGGAAGCATTTGGATGATTTTTTTATGTGGTAGAATGATCGGACGACTGGAATGTGGACGTACCTAGCTGGAAGTATCCGAGGAACTTGGAATCGCCCAGAGTGTCATCTCCAGGCTTTGGAAACGATTCCAAGATGATGGTAATGTGAGTAGATGTTACAGCACAGGTCACCCCCGAGTTACAACGCCGAATGAGGACCGGTATTTGGCAGTTACTGCCAAAAGAAACAGACGGAGCACAGCATCAGACCTATCTCGTCAGCTCTCTTCAGCTACCGGTACGACAGTTTCAAGGCAGATCGTGTACAGACGCTTAGGGCACATTGGTCTATATGCTCGTAGGCCTGTCAGATGTGTTCCCCTTGCCGCAATTCACTGTCGCCTGCGATTACCCTGGAGTAGAGAGCATTCATTGTGGACACCGCAACAGTGGTCTTGTGTGATGTTTTCCGACGAGTCCAGGTTTAGTTTGCAGTCTGAATCTCGCCGGACTTTCATATGGAGAGCGCCAGGTACCCGTTACCACCAAGAGAACACCATTAAACGACACCGTTACGGTGGTGCAGGATGGCTTGTTTCCGGGAGGAATTATTCTTGGTTCCAGAACTGACCTGCATGTTCAGAGTGTAACGATGACAGGCCACATCTATCGGGATGTCATTCTGGAACAACATGTACGTTTGTTTCGGGGCGCCATGGGTGCTGAATTTCTGTTTATGGATGACAACGCCCGTCCTCACCGTGCAAACATTGTAGACGAATGCCTTCAATCGGAGGATATCACCCGTATGGATTGGCCAGCATACTCACCGGACTTGAATCCAATACAGCATGTGTGGGATATGCTTGGCCGACGAATTGCAGCCCGTCATCCCCCTCCCACCTGTCTACCGGATCTTCGGAGGGCATTGCTTGATGAGTGGTGTAATATTCCCCAAGATCAGATTGATAATTTGATACTCAGCATGCGTAGGCGTTGTAAGGCCTGTATTGCATCGTCCGGGAGACATACTCCGTATTAACCATCATACTAACCATGTTATACTGTTTTTTTTGTAAATAGGTTCTTTTTTGAAATTTGCTCCGGGGAGTAAAAATTGCAATTTTTATTAATTATGTCAAACATATAGCATCTTTTTTGCTCTTTACCTTTTGTTTAATAAATAGACTTTACAAATAAGTCAAATTTGTTTTGCTTCTCTTTCTTTCTTTGCTTGAACTTCATTATTCTTAATTTATGGACATGAGTGTATTTGAAAGTTTGTAATACTGGTAAAATAAATTATTCATTAACTCATTATTTCTCATTATTTTTTTTTTTTTAAATTATGTATTGGATACTGATGAAACTCTTACACAATTTTTTAAAAATTTCTTTCAAGAACTTGTAGAGGATTGGGCGTGTAGCTTAAAATCAAAGGCAGCTTAGATTCGAGTAAACACGATATATCAGTGGCCCACACAAGAATTTTTCAGGGAGGGGGGGGGGGGGTTGGAAGTCTACCATTCTTATATCCTATCTCAGTACGCCGCCTCATACGCCAATATCATATCTCAATATGCCACCGATTTTGTAAATTTAAATAAATATTATTCAAAGAATTCTCTCATTTTCTAGACATCAGCCTTTACAAAGCATATGTTCTGTATAAAAAAAAAAACTGAATGTGGAAAAAAAATTAAATTTCAAGAATTAGTAGAGATTTATATTATGTTATCAAAGTGATGCAAATGTAAGAAAATTGAATGAACCCAAATCTTCTATGATTCTAGGACTAACGGAACGCTATGCGTTTCCAGTTTTGTTCCACTAACGCAGTGTTTCTCAAACTGTGGGGCGCGACCCCTCTAAGGGGGCGTGAAAATTCTACAAGGAGGCGCGAACATATTGAAAAATCGAAAACAAAAGATTATTAAAAAAAATTATTAATTTACTGAACGAAAACAAACAAAATACATTCTGACGATATAATACACTTATAAATGTATCGGTGCTTCACATTGCATTTTATAATTGATTTAACACTACTAAGTTAAGAACAAGTTGAATAATTACCAGTGACCCCATGGGCTTGTCATATATAAAATTATATACAAAAACTAACACTTATCTTGATAATTCTAGGGTTTATAATTAATCCATTAACTGCCGATTGAAAGTTACGCGATTCGTTTCTCAATGCCACCTTTTCCCACGTAGGCGAGCGTATATGATGTTATTGTGGGAGGGAAGGGGAGAAAAGGAATAAATAAGGAAATCTTCTGAAATATAGGTAAAGTCTACGCAAAAAATATCAAGGTCCTTTTATTGCATTCCAAAGCCTTTGGAATAATTTTATGGATAGCAGTGCGCAGAAAATATCGTACCTTAGAAAGACGTATATATACGTCCGGGACAGTTAATGCTTTGGTTGAGTGAGACGTTTATGTACGCCGGTGGCACTTAAGGAAAAATCATATTGTAGCTTTAGTGTCAAGTACTATTGAATTCAATACATTGTTATTTGTATGGAGGAGGGGGGCACGATGAAAGTTATGGTTGAATATTGGGTCGCAAACTTTGAAGTTTGAGAAGCACTGCACTAACATCAAAAAAGATGTTCTCACAGGATATTGCGCTGTGTGTTGAGTTAAAAATTAATGCAAAGGAAAAGAAAAGCGAGTCGCTATATGTGTAATAATTGCAAAGTTGGGCAATGTACTGCAGTTTGCTTCTAAATGAATCACGCAAAAGAACATTTCGAGTAATTTTTTAAGATAAATACTACTCTTATGAAAAAGCATAAATAAATATTGTTACTCACAAGAAAAAAATTTTTTTTTTTTTGAAACAGCCCTTCGAAAAGAAAGTCCATGTACGTGCCAGATTGCAATATTCTGCTCTTATCTGCTACGTGGATCAAAAATAAAATTAAAAATTGGATTTATTTTGCATTTTTTTATATTTTTGGACAAAACAAGGTTCTAAAATGTGTTTTCTTAAACAAAAAGATTTTTTTTGTCATTTTTTTCAAATTAATTGCGCGTTAAAGGATTTAAGATATTTGTATTCTTATATTAATGGAAAGGCATGAAAAGTAATCATCAACATCAAATAACGACTGACTTTTAACAAAGGAGGTAACAAAGACTTTTAACAAGGGAAAAACACCAAGAGTGTTTCACAACCTAACCGAGAATAAAAGGAATAAACAATGTACTTTTTTATTATAAAATTTAGAAGTTAATTCATCCACTTTCCTTAAAAAATTATGTGATCATACAATACTGAAATGTCCCTATATGTTATAAAAGGTGAACGAAAAGTTCAGCCCTGATTATAAAAATTCATTCCAAAATAACCGTTTAATACAGCAATGTCACTTCTGTATCATTGGAGAGGTCAGTTTTAGTAGGGTTTTCTTTTTTAGGGTGTGCAATAGATGGATCTCTTTCAAGAGTAACTCAGGGGAACATTCATTAGGAAGGCATCGTTTTTTGCCGAAATGGCGTCAATTCAGGAGGAAGCCCATTATGTGTGATTTCGAAAAGGAAATAGCTCAATAATGTTCACCATAAATTGCGACGATGTTACGGAAGGAAACCACGTGATGCAAATTCAATTAAGCGATAGCATGAATTGTTTAAAGAAACAGGCAGCGTAACAGAAGACACATTAAAGAACACATGGCGGGAACTGGAATACTGTCTAGACCAGAGGTCAGCCATCTTTGGCACGCGTGTCACATGTGGCACGCCGTAGAATTCTCAGTGGCACTCTATAATACTCCTTAAATTTGTCGATTTTTGAGTGGATGGAAGGTGACAAATTTGTTGGACCTTATTCTACAAACATCTTCATAATTATGTTCATTTATGGAATTACGAAAAAATCTAAATGATAACTCTGAAGAAAAATTTACAGATGTTCTATAAATTATTGAATGCCATGCTGAAAAGATTTTTTTTGAAGAGAGAAAATTGCATGTACTCTCAGGGGCCCACACAAGGGGGGTGTCCTGGGGGTCCGGACATCCCCCAAAGCCCTTGATTTTTTTTCGATTGATGATAATCCTATATATATATATATAATAATTCCCAGTAATATAATCCTTTTAAAATTTTTTTAATTATCTGGTCCATCCATTCAGGACCCACATTTTAATAATAAATTAGCCAGCCGCCAAACGAGAATATTTTAAACTACATCTACCTACCAAATCAGATCATGTGATTTGAGCCGCCTATAAATACCAAGATTCCTGGAGACCGCGCTCTCTTTCGCTTCTGTATTTGTCTGCGTCAACATGTAGCCGGCTGCAGCTTGATTTGTGGTTTGTGTGTGTGTATTGTGTCGTCCTTGTCTTTCTTTGAGTGTTCAAGATGTATAATAAACCAGTTTTAATCAATCACATGACTGCCTCGTCAATCCCAGCCAAAGAAACCATCAACAATAGCGATCATATTAAGAAAATCAACGGCCATCTTCTATATATATATATATAGTAACATAAAATGAAAGAAATACATGGTATAATAAAATTGATAATACAAAATAATATCACTAACAAAGCTAGAAGATTTAAACCAGATTTAAAGAAACACACTTTAAAAATGATTTAAGAGTCTATTATAGAAGAATTAACTAAGCGTATGTATAACATGGAACAGAATTAGAACTTTAAAATGTAAAAAGCCAAAAGAGTCAATAGACTAAAATGAAGACCTGTTATGATTTCTAAAGCTGTTGTTGAATTAGGACCAGCAAAATTAGGGTTAAATATATTTTATGGATCCTACCTTCCCCTGTTCAGCAGAAATTTTATACATAACAGGAAAACATACCAATATTGAAAAGTTAGGCCTAAAACCAACCACGTGTAATTTGCAACCAAAAGAAAAATAAAATAAAAGTAATAGAAAATATGAAAGGAAATGAATCCTAACAAAATACAAATAAAAATAATTTTGAAAAGGAATAATGAAGCAAAAACTTACATGAAAAAATGCAAATAACCAGAGAGCGGGAAAAACACTGTACGTACGAGAACAATACGCTAAATGATCGTTAAAAATGACGTGTTAAGTTGGTAAAACCAGATGCAAAAATTTGTGGCGCCACCTGGATAGTTTTTTTTTGTAATTAAACAAAGCAAACTAAAACAAATTGAAAATAATAAAAAACAGAAGGAGAAAAAAACAAAGAATAATACTTAAACTTTGAAAAGGAGAATTAGAGAGATAATTTAGAAATATATTTAAAAATGAAGTTACTTGGATAGTTGTATTCCAAGCAATTATTGCGGAATAGCTTAAAATTATTTTGCTTAACATCATTATCTGTGACTAAATCGTTATTTCTTTTTATAAAATTTAAGACGATATTTCTAAAAATAGATAGGAGAGAGAGATGTAGGTTACTTTCCCAAAAAGGCATTTTAATAATGTTAAAATCAAAAGAGTCTCTTTTATCAAAAATATTACTAATTAGTATATTATTCTTAACAATTAATTGTAGGTCTAAAAAGTTTGCAGAGTCATTATTATAATTGGTTTTTAATAATTTCAGATATTGGGGATAATATTTAAAACTAGGAACAAAATTTACTATATTACTAAAGATGATTAAGTCATCTATGTATCTAAAAAAGTAACAAGAATCGATACTAATGTTATCATATTCATAAAAGTGCAGATAAATATTGAATAAACAGTTACTCGCAGGTCCTCCTTGTGGAAGACCTTTAATTTGCTGATAATAAGAGTTATTGTGAAAAATATAATTTTCATATAGTACTAGATGAATAATTGAAAGATATTTATCATACTTAATTAGTTTATTCAAAGAATATTTGTTATAGGCTATTTTGAGAATTTTAACCATGTCCCCAATATCTATGGAATTAAATAAATCTTCAAAGTCATAGGTGTGAATAGAAATAATTTTTTTATCTTGCATGTACTGAATGATATCCAAGCTATTCTTAACTATAATCGAATTATCAATACTGTCTAATGTGGATTGAATAACCTTTTGTAGCTTTCTACCCGGAAGTGTAATATAAGTTTTAAAGCCGTTTGTTATAGTCCTAAATTTAATAGGATTTTTATGAAATTTTGGAGTTAAGAAAATATGAGGGAATTTAATATCCGAAATGCGTAAATCTAATTTTTTATAAAAAGCAGAAATTCGATTAAAAATTTCTCTATTGCTAGAATTAGATTTTTTAAAAGCATTATTATTATGAAAATGTCTATTAAGCATATCAGCATACAACCATTTGCAAATAATTGCATAAATACCCGGAACTTTATCAACATAAACAATAATGAAATTCTTTTGTAGTTCTACAATAGGATGCTTAAGATTTTTGTAAATTAATCCACAATCAGTTTTATAGTTATTTTTCAGTAACTCTTTTAAAACATTGCATTTAAATTCATTAAAAGCTTCAATAGGAAAAGTGTATTTAATTGCTAATTTAGTAATGAAGTTACAAATATCTTTAGAGATTTGTTTTTTTATGGCATTATTATTATTGGAGATCATTAATCTATAACTAGTACCTTTTGACATAATTTCCCTAAGAGTATTATCTTCAACAATATTTAAATTGCCTGTTACAACATGTTTATATATATATATATATAGAAGATGATATTCTACATTTAATTTATGATAAATATGAATTGCATAATTCAATGAAAAAGGAAAAATTTGATATCCTGGTTAATCTTGTTTTACAAGAAAATTTCATAGCATTTGATCAAAATCTTTTTAAACAGATCAGAGAATTACCTCAGGGTGGTCCTGCCAGTAATACCTATATTTACCTATATAGTAACCAATATTTACATTTTTTTGAATTTGATCATATTTTTGATGAATCTTTCTTACTTTACCGTTATATAGATGATATAATAATTTTTGGTAAAAATAGTGAATTCAAACCAAATATTATGTTCTACCCTGACAATCTCAACCTTCTTAAAACTAATTTTAACTCTAATATGGTTGAATTCCTAGATTTAGACTTGCATCTTATTGACAATAGAGTAGTCTGTAACATTTATGACAAAAGAGATTCTTTTAGTTTCCATGTAATTAAAATTCCTGTATGGAACAGCAATTTGCATATATCAATTTACAAAAATATTGTTTTGAATTTTTTACTTAGGAATGATAACTTAACTACCAACAAAATAGATAAATTTAATAATATCAAGAAGTTCTTCCAATGCTGCTTAGATCATGACTATCCTTTTAACTTCTTAAGAACATATATTCATCACAAATACATTAATCGTCTTGCTATTTCTGATTTCAAAACCACCATACAACAATAGGATTTCAAAGTCAGCATTTTAGTGGTTTTGCTGTGAAGATTCTGTTTTAACACTCTTCACACAGTTTATTTCTTTCACACCCTTCTTAAAAATCTTATAAAATGAAAAATTTCTACATTTTTGGCAACCAAACCAAATTTCTACATTTTGACAACCAACCAAATTTCTACATTTGTGACAACCAACCAAGTTATAGCCTACCAAATTTGATTGTAATCTTTCTTGGCGTCTTCCTTACAAGCTGGTATAAAGGATGCGTTTAAGTGCAATTTAGATTTTTATCACAACATATAAAAGCTTTCCATCGGTTTCAAGAGTGTTGGATCTCCTGGAATAAGCTCTGTGAGCAGAAGTTTTAAAATCTTTTTGGAAGAATCCTTTTACTGGGTAATTCTTTTGATATTTTTCTGCTTAAACATTTTGGGAGAATTTTTTGCTTAATAGTAGTCGGTTGTTCTTTCATATTTCTATGAGATTTTTTATACTTTGGATTTTTTATACTTTGAATTTTTTATACTTAGAATTTTTATACTTTAAATTTCTATTTATTTTATTTTGGTCTTTCCTACCGAGTTGCAAAGGGGGAAGGTTGGCGCCTTCAAACTAGTTTAACCCCACTTATTCGGTCCTAAGTCCGAAATTGCATTTTGACTCGCTAGGTTCTTATTTGTATTTCATTAGATTTGATCTTAATTTTTTTTTTAAATTTTTTTTTATTTCCTGTTATGTTCTATATTTTATATAAATTTCTTCCATATATATATATTATATAACGTAAAATTTAGTTAAGTACCTGTAATTAAAAATTTATTGTAGTAATTAATGCTAATTATTAATTCATTAACTTATTTTTTACTGTTTTTTGTTTCCAAAATTGACAAAATGAGAAGAATCAATTGGTGTTCTCTTGAGGTATGATACGACTTGGGGGACTTTGGACTATAGACTCCCTCCTTGAAAAATTTTTGTGTGTGCTACTGTATGTACTCTTTTTTTCCTGTTTGGGTCTAAGTAAAAATCCTTCCTTGTGTGAAAAATATTTCGAGTACTCAAAGAAAATGTTTAATAACTGGATGTTTAGAATCGTGTCAAATTGAAAGTCACACATTATATCCCTGATATTGCGATAAAGAAATTAGAGTGGTGCAAGAACCTGGTTTGCATTAAAATTTTTCTTTTTATTTAACTGTAAAGAAGAGGAATGCTTATATTCTGTATTGTCTATTTCTTATTTTAATGAATATGTTTAAAATTACATAACATATGTGCACTTTTAATTTTTTTATTATTTTTGTTGTGGAAACAGTTATATTTTATGTTGTTTATTTTTATGATAAAAGAAATATATTTAAATGATGCAAAATTAATATAAAATAAAGCTGTAAATCTATATTATTGACCTCTATTCTCTAACTTTGCATACATTATCACTGGGATCGAATTGTTTCAAAAATGTCCTACTATGTAGTACACTGAATCATATTGGTAGATTGGGTTGGCACGCCAAGACTAATAGGTTTCCGACCCCTGGTCATGACATTCTCCGAGCTACCTAGGAAGCACATGTTGCAATTAACAAAAGCAAATGGACTTATAAGAAATTCACATAACAGTACTTGCAATACATCTGAACAAACATATGCCTAACTATAATAGTTTGATCACAAAAAATATTAATGAAAGACTTTTGGTTCAACCTAAGCAGATATTTCTTCATTTTGTTTTAAAAAGGGTCATTTAAGAAAATTCATTTCTAATGCCAGTGATTTGTCCATATCGAACACAATGCTTTCTTTTGAAAGCCAAACAATATTGTTGCGAATTTTCTGTAATGGATGCTTTAAACAGTGTACATAATTTAATTCTGGATGTTTAACGTTAATATTACTTTCTGTTCTTTTTATTTTATGTCAAAATTGTAATATTTGCAAGCAACGCCGTTCCTTACATTATAATGCCGATTAAATGGAAACTTGGTGAAGTGTTGGCGAGAGAATCAAGTTGGCATCATTTTTGGAGACCATACAGATGTCACTGGAAATTACTGAAGAAATCTACTTATACCACGATCTATGATATTATGAGGAGTTTTCGAGAAAAATCTGTGCAGACTATAAATAAGGAATCGCTCTCCAAAGCTAATCAGTTAGTATTGTTTTTACAGTTCAAAAGTCGGTCAGTGATTAGTTCGGCTGTTGTGTAAGACAAGTGAGGAGCACTTGGGAATAATCTTTAACATACTTGTATTTTAGTTATTGATAGTAGTGTCTGAAAGCAGTCGAACCTTCTGAGAATTATTCTGATAATATTGCTGCTGCATCCTGTATTCCAGAGATTGTATTTTGACAATAAATTCTCATCGCTCCTGAAGAATTAACTGTCTTGCTCCCTGAGACTTAGAGCATAAAATCCTTAAACCACGATCTACGCAGCAAGAAATCATCTAGTAAGAAAAACAACTACTTTCGATTCAAGCCTTCGATTTTTCAAGCCTCAAGAATGTTTAATTTGGGGCCATATGTAGCTCAACTAGAACAATCAACCACTTAAGAATTTTAACATATCTATTACTTGTTCAAAATACTCTAGGACACAAGAACGAACAAAGAACTTTAAGACAAATATTTCAAAGGAAATGTGCTTTAAAATATTATAGTGGTAAAAAATCTCGCTTAAGCACTTACATCTTCAAAGAACTAACGTCAAAATGCTGGAGAGCTATGTCTAAAGGGTTAAATGGAGGGATTGGGTATCCAGATTACTTTGCCAATGAAAAAAACTTGAAAACGTTACGAAGTCAAACACAAGTAGAATTCTATAATTTGCATCTCTCTCAAAGTTCTAAGCTTTGCAAGTTAGTTCGGCAAAAGTGGGGTTTTTTTTCTTAGACTATCATAAAAAAGAACTTTCATCAGGGAAAAAGCATACATATAGTATATATTGTAACGTAGATAGGGGTTCGAGGATTTTATGCAAAAGCAGTCGTAAGCAACAAGACAGTTCTTTGCGAGCGATGCGTATTTATTAGCGTAAATCAATCCTTAAAAATACAGGATTCAACAGCAAAGTTCACTGAATAAATAACAGAAGGATTTCCCACCTTCAACAGCTCTCAGACACAATAAGCAGTGTCTAAATACACGGATGTAAATGATTATTCACAAGCACAGCCGAGCTGATTAAGTTCAAGGCAATCGCTAATCAAAACAGAGCTCCCTACTCGCTGGTTGAAATCAGGCTGACCGTTGCGGCGGGTCTCTCTCTATTTATAGCAGAGGCCGAAATTTCTCGAAAGATGCGCTCGCACCACAGATCGTGAAATTAGTGGATTTTTCTACTAATTTCTAGAAGAATCCAGAGGGTCCCGAACTCGCCAACATGGTCGCCAAATTGATCGCCAAAGTCGCCAACGGTCGCCAAAAATGATGCCAACTTGGCTCTATCGCCAATATTTCGCCAAGTTCCCATTGAATTGCCATTATAACGTAAGGGACGGCTTGCTTGGGAATATTACAATCTTAACATGAAATAAATATAGAGTAATATAAAGGCATTGCACATCCAAATCTAAATTATTTACATTATTTTATACAAAAATCGTAACAATATATTCACCGATTTTCTCTAGCATTTTTTTGATTGATGGCCTCTTGAAAAACGGTCTAGAAAAAAGGAGACTGAAGATGAGCATGATTTCGATTATTTTTATCAAAATCGTTTTAAAAGAAAGCCTCATGAATGCCTGAAAATTAAGACATTTTTGAACATAAATTAGGAATTAATAAAATTAAATTTGTTTTCAAAACAAATTTTTTTAGGGCAGTTTTTTTTTAAATCCCTAAATATATTCTTATACAGTCGACTCTCGATAATTAGAAGTTGAAGGGACCAATAAAAAACTTCGAATTAGCAAGAGGGTAGGAAAACTCCCAAAATACACGAAGAGAATTTTTTTTCTAACACATTTAAATTTGAAATTATGTAATAAAGCAACAATTGCACATATGTATAAAATTATTTTAAAGTATTTTTAAAAAGTACATATTATACAGCATAAATATTATACAGAAGTTAAAAGCCCTGAATGAAAAGAATACACATATGTATTAAAAACAACTGTGAGATCCACTTTATAAATTTCAGTTTATTATGTTAAAAGCAAAACAATGATTTAAATTTATTATTTTGTTCACGTGAATTTATTTATCATTGTATAATTTTTTGTCACCGTGAACTGAACGATATTGCAAAAGTATATTATTTTGTACGCTGTGGCAACAAGGAAGTGCTCGTTCTGTTTTGTTTAATTTAACAGTATTCCATGAAAAAATTATTTATAACTAGGGGAGTCTTGGACTCAAGTTGGCATGTTAATTTGTGAAATAAATGAGATTTGGCAGTATTAATAGTTCGGAGTATTAATTTTCAATACAAGAAATTTTTTATTTTTACGATATCTGGCGTCCGGTAACAGGACTATTAAGTGTCAATATGTTTACATCTGTTAAAAGCTTCAAGAAAGAAGACCTAATTTATTTGTGTCAAGAGATCAATGAGGACTTACCGTTGAAGGTTACCATATCTACACTGAAAGATGTAATTTTAAACAGTAAAGAATATAAAAATGATCCGGACTTTGTTTCAACCGTACTAGCTACAACTGTTTCTGAAAGGCAGATAAAGCGCCAAGAAGAAGAGAGAAAGAGCCAAGAAGAAGAGAGAAAGCGCCAAGAAGAAGAAAGAGAACGACAAAGACAACATGAGTTGGATTTGGCGAGATTAAACTCCCGGACAGTTTTACATACTCTAGAGGATCAAACGCCAGAGTCAGGTAGTGTAAAAAAGAAATTTCACTTACCTAAGTTAGAATTACGCCATTTTTCGGGAGATTTAAAGGACTGGTTACCTTTTTGGAGCCAGTTCGAACATGTTCACAATGATGTTGATATAGCACCAGAAAATAAATTTCAGTATTTAGTGCAAGCAACCGTTAGCGGCTCACGCGCCCGGGAGGTAATGGAAAGTTTTCCACCCACCGGCGCCAACTACGCCAAAGCTGTTGAATCTTTAAAATCGCGTTTTGGTCGAACTGATTTACTTATAGAATTCTATGTCCGCGAGCTTTTAAAATTGGTTTTACAAAACGCTTCGCAAAGTTCGACTGTTAATTTATGTACGCTGTATGACCATTTGGAGTCTCAGATTAGGGCATTAGAGACACTTGGCGTAACAACGGATAAAAGCGCTGCTCTACTTCATCCTTTGGTTGAGTCATGCTTACCGGAAGATATACTAAGAGCATGGCAAAGACAAAGAGGTCCTGATTTCCATCATAGTGGCGAACCAAAAGAAAGGCTTAGTAGCTTACTAAAATTCTTAAAATCTGAAGTAGAATCAGAAGAAAGGATTTGTTTGGTGATGCAAGGTTTCGGTTTAAACAAAAATAAAGACAATATTGGGTTTAGAAATAAGAAATTTGAACCAAGAGTAAAACAAAATAAAACACCCACCGCCTCCGGTCTTTTTACCAATCCACATACTCATAAAAACCAAAAAGTCATGTGCGTTTTGCGAGAAAACTCATCCCAGTGCAGACTGTTTTTCTAAGCAAAAAATGAGTTTAGATGAAAAACGAAGGATTTTGAGGGAAAAAAATTGTTGTTTTGCCTGTCTGGCTCCCGGTCACCCCGTCCGAAAATGTCATTCATTTTTGAGATGTGTAATTTGCGGGAAGAACATGTTCCCTTGATGTGCGAAACAAACGAGTCAAGAAAAAATGATTTCAAGAAGACGGAAGAAGCTGAAGTTTTCAACGAGGTCAACATGTCCAACCTGAGTGTGGGTCCTAAAGTATTTTTACAGACTCTAAAGTGCAAGCTCATATCAGATAAAAAAGAAAAAATCGTGCGAATTGTTCTGGACACCGGCTCGCAAAAGTCTTATATTGTAAAGAGTCTTGCCGAAGAAATGGGATACGTTCCTGTAAAGAAAGAAACTCTGGTACATTCACTGTTTGGTGGGATTAAATCTAAAGAATTTGTACATACATGTTACAGAATTAGGTTGAAAAATATTAAGAACAATTTTGCATGCAACTTTGAAGCTTTGGATCAGGTAGCTATTTGTAATGATGTATCACCTGTGAACTCCGGGCCTTGGTTAAAAGAGCTTCAAGAAAGGGATATAACATTAAGTGATGCGGGAGAAAAGCCACAACCTGTACAAATGCTTATAGGAGCTGATCTTTTTGGAAAGATTGTAATCGGTCAGCGTAGGGTCTTACCATGCGGATTAGTAGCCATTGAAACTTTGCTTGGGTGGACTCTGTTAGGGAAAGTTCATGTTAGTGACATCACTTTTCGCTAAAGAGTTTGACATTTCGGACTTCTGGAAACTGGATTCTATTGGAATCAAGGATCCTATTGAAAAGCTGTCTAAAGAGAGCAAGAGGATTTGACTACTGAAAATTTTCTTCAAACTGTTAAGTACAATGAAGATAATCGCTATGAAGTTCATTTGCCTTGGTTAGATAACTGTGTGCCTTTACCTGATAATTTTGAGCAAGCTAAAAGAAGGTTAGACACCACAACCAAGAAGTTATTTCAGGAAAATTTGTACGATAGTTATGAGGGCATATTTTCCGAATGGCTGCGTGAAGGAATTATCGAAGAAGTACCAATTGAAGAGAAAGATTTGCCTGCTAATTAACTACCTCACAGACCTGTTATCAAAGTTAGTAAGACAACTCCTATTCGCCCGGTTTTTGATGCATCTGCTCGACTCAAAGGACATCCGTCACTAAATGACTCCTTAGATAGTGGTCCAAACTTGATTGAGCTCATTCCTGATATTTTGCTGCGTTTTCGAGAAAAGAAGATTGGTGTAATCGCAGACATAAAGAAAGCCTTTTTGCAAATTAGCCTCTGTAGAGAAGACAGAGACTTCTTGAGATTTCTATGGTGGACAAATAAGGCTTGCAAAGACTACAGGTTTTTTCGGCATACCAGAGTAGTTTTGGGCGTTCGCAGCAGTCCTTTTCTACTAGGAGCTGTATTGAAGTATCATCTTGAACAAAATACTGACGTTGATCCTTTTGTAACTAGTTGTCTTTTGAAGAGTTTTTATGTGGACAATCTTGTAACCAGCGTCCACAGTGAATTAGATTTGCAGCGAGTGATAAGTGTTTCTAATGAGTTATTAAAAAAAGGTGGTTTCATTCTGCGGGATTGGGAATCTTCACTAACAGAGGATGGAAGATCCTTCAAAATAGATCTGTTAGGCCTTCAATGGAATACAATTGAAGACTGTTTTTCGCTAAATATCAGCTGGTTGAAAGAAGTAAATGTCGACAACATTACTAAACGCACAATATTATCGGTTACTCACAAAGTGTTTGATCCATTTGGATTTGTATCTCCTGTAATGCTTTGTCCTAAAATTATGCTACAAAAAACCTGGAAATTATCGTTGGAATGGGACGAAGAAATCACTGGATCCCTTCGACAAGAATTTTTGCAATGGTTTAGGGAACTAAAAGTATTGGAAAATGTTACCGTTCCTCGCTGGATCAACGTTAATCCAGAAAATATGAAGAACTTCTCCATTCATACCTTTTGTGACGCAAGTAGAGATGCATATGCCGCAGTTACGTATCTTGTACAAGAGGGAGAATGTGGAAAGGTGCATTTTTTAGCCTCGAGATCACGAATATCTCCTCTGAAAGTTGCTACAATTCCAAGATTAGAGCTTCTTGCTGCATTGGTGGGAGCAAGATTAACGAAATCTGTGTTGGATGCTCTTGGATGGACGGATATTAGATGTTTTTATTGGAGTGATTCCACTACCGTTCTTACCTGGATCATTAAAGATGAAAATTGGTCTATTTTCGTGAATAACAGAGTCCAAGAAATAAGGAATATTAGCCAAGTTTTTCTTGGCGTCATATTTCTGGCTTTGAAAATCCAGCTGATTTACCCTCCCGAGGATGCAAAGCAAGTATTTTAGTGAAAACTAGATGGTGGGAGGGGCCAAAATGGCTTACTTTATTTGAAGACGAAGGACCATGCAATGAATATGAGTTTGATGAAGATGAGATACTAAAAGAGAAAAGGAAAAGCTCAATATTAGCTTTGGTGTCTGTAAATCAAGATTCATCTGCAGGCTCGTTTTATCAGCGCTTTTCAAAATATGAAAGCATTGTGAAGTTAATGGGATGGATTTTGAGTTTTGTAAAGAGCTGCAGATGCGATGTTCAGCTAAGGAAAAAGGGAAGTTTGGATGCTGAAGAATACAGGGCAGCAGAGAAACAAGTGATAAAATTGGTCCAGTCGGAATCTTTTGTGAATGAGCATGATGCAAAACTAAAAACTTTGAGTGCGTATAAGGATGCCGATGGAATAATACGGCTCAAGACGAAAATAATTTTCCGTCAGGATACAGAAGATTTTAGGGAACCAGCTGTTCTCCCGTCCAATCATAAAGTTGTCGAAAGACTAATATTTTCTCACCATATCTTAAATAATCATGCTGGAACTCAAATTTTGCTTAATATTTTGAGAGAACATTTTTGGATTTTGAGAGGAAGAAAAACAGTGCGTTCTGTTATCTCAAAATGTGTCGTTTGCAAAAGATTTTCTTCTAAATGTTGTGATGTTGTATCTGCTCCTTTGCCTGAAGATCGAATACGACAGGCAAACGTGTTCGAGATTTGTGGAATTGACCTGGCGGGACCTTTATTTTTAAAAGATGGAAAGAAGGCTTGGGTATGCATTTTTACATGCGCCGTATATAGAGCTGTCCACTTAGAGCTTGTTTCATCGCTATCGACCGAAAGCTTTTTGCTAGCTCTACGGCGATTTATAGCTCGGAGAGGCCGATGTGAAACCATGTACTGTGATAATGGCACTAATTTTGTCGGAGCTTCCAATTTGCTTAGAAGTTTAGATTGGGGCCGCATTTGTAGCGACAATGCTCTTCGTCCAATTAAGCGGAAATTTAATCCCCCTTCTTCACCATGGTGGGGTGGATGGTGGGAGAGACTAATTGGTATTCTTAAAAGTCTTTTGAGAAGAATACTTGGAAGAGCAAGTTTGGCATTTGAGGAGTTGACAACAGTTATTTGTGATTGTGAATCTGTAATCAACTCACGCCCTTTGACTTGCAAGTGTATTTTCAAAAAAGAGTTGATTTTTTTAAAAATAAACTGCACTTATTTTTTTAAGTTGTAACCGGGCTTGGGACAATGGTATGGGGATGAATTGACAAAAGAGGAAAATCCTAAGCTTAAATTAAACCTGTTTTCAATGCCATCATGAAGCATAAAATAAGACTAAGCAATATACAAACTCTTTGATAATTTATTTTAAAAAACCTTGAAAATTATAGTTTTGAAATAAAAATTTAACTTTATTATCAATGGAATAACAATTTTCTGATGTGTGCTTTTCATTTTACTGTGTGAAATAAAGAAGTTTTAAAAAAGCTAAAAGCAGGATGGGAAAATAGCGGCCTTTGGGTCACAAGAGTTGTTCACAGAGAGTTTTCTTGCAGCCTGCCAAGGCAGTCCGAAAACAAAATAGACAGAAAATGTTCTCTATGTTTGAGTCGACATATACAGTGGCTCAAACAATTGAGAGTACACCTTACTTTTATTTGATAAATTCAACTTTCAATACAAATAACACATTACCGAGAAGTGAAAATATCTTTATTTTTACACAGAACAAAGGGTTTATTTTAAAGTAAAAATAAAGAACAAACACAGCGAAAAAGTTCTAAATTGAAAAGTTTCAGAAGCATTTTAAATAAACATATTTTTGCCTCAAAAAGTTGAGAGTACCCCAGTAAAATGTTTACAATATCTCGCATAAAAAGAAAGTGTCAATATTTAACTGCATGTCCTTTGGTTTTCATAAAGGCCCCTAAACGTCGCGGTACCGATTCGACCCACTTTTTGATGGTAGGATATTTCACCCCATTTTTCTTTCAACTCTTATTTTAAATGGATTTTGTTTCTAATTTTTTGTTTTTAAACCGCTGTTTCGAGACTGACCCACATTCCCTCATTTTTAAACTTTATAACGATTTTTTGGACACAAATGTGGCTTCTACCAACAATTTCAGCTATTTCACGATAAGATTTTCCTCTTTTAAATAATCTTAATACGAATTTCCTTATATCAATACTAGTTTCCCTTCGAAGAGCCATTTACCAAATAAATGTTTACTTTTAAGTTCATTTAACAAACTTAATTTTACAAAAATAATCGATGAAAAGGTTTTAAGATAAGATTACTCAAAATTAGATTAAAATAGCAGTCAAAATTTTAATGGTAGTTAAACATATTTTTCATAAGTGTACTCTTCGGCAATGAGCAGGCTAATAACCTTGCCAAGGACTCCCCTCAACTTTCCAATAGACGTACCCTTACCGATGCTGATGCAATAGCCAGATGGAAACTCACCTTCCATCCAGTTCAGAGGCATTTTATTCCAGAACTTAGTTGTAACTGTGTAATTTAAACTAACGTAGCCAGGCAACGTCGAAAACACTTTAAAGGGATGAAAGTATCCTCTGATGACCGAAGAAGTTACAATACTTGTCCTCACTGTCCTGACATTCGACTGTCCCCTATTCATATTTTTAATTGTTCTTCTCTACTGGCTAAACTTCACAACATAAACCTAAAATCCACGGATCATCAACTGCTTTATTCTCCAAAGATTGTCGACATAGCAAGGTGTAACGTCACCTCTTTGAGCTCTTGGACACCTGCGACTTCCCTCCCACGGGCGGGTCAGTTTTAGGAGAATTGATCACCACATGCGCAAAAACACCTGCAGTCGTTAATATATTGCGCGGATGTGTCTTGGTTAGCCCCAGCAACCTTTGACACGAGTAGAAGCCCATTCCGCCCACGGCCGGAGGTAACGAGAAGAAAAGGCGCCGACAGCGGTCAACCCCAAAGACCTAGAGGGGGCCGAGAGAGAAAGGAGAGTTCGAGCGGAAACTTCACGGTGAACAGACCTCAAGACTCCTCCCTCACAAAGCAATAGAAATTGGGACTCTAAAATAAGCTAATTGTACTAAGTTGTAAATTAATGCAAATAATAGCTGTGACTTAATAAAACTAAATTTTGTTTTTCAAATCACGCTACCTTTTATTTGTTTCAACCGTCACAAAGGGCTGTTTTGGACGCCTTCGGCACTATTTGATTTCTCACCACTGCTTGGACAAGACAACAAGAACAGGTGATTCTAAAATTAAATGTGTTTGCAGCTATAGGCAACAAGAAATTAACATAAATAAAACTTCCACTATTTTATTTAACGTATATTTATTCTTTTTTATAATGAATGCAATCATTTTAAAAAGGGGCGGCCCTTCGCTTCCCCAATGTGGCCCTTTAGAGCCCAAAAAATTGCCCATCCCTGGCGTAGAGAAATCCACCGTTTTGTGATTTTAGTTTACTTGGCTAAAATTTAAAGCACACTTGTATTGTGGTATTGAATCCCTCTGAGGAGTTCACTATAAATAGTGCCTGTTATTCTCAACATTGCCTTTTTATTTGGTCGGACAGGTAATCTTTTATGCATTCATAAACTCTTTCAATTCTCGATCCTGGGGCTTTCGAACTGTAAGAGATCGAATAAAAGAATTTTGAAGAAGCGGAAGAGTATGACAGAAAGAGGGAGAGATCCTCTTCTAGAACACATACATCTCTGACGTTCTCTAGTGCTCGAAAAGTGCAGAATTTCTACGAAAATTTTTCACAGAAGTAGAAGAACTTCGATTCCTCAATAGACATTCGAAAGCAGGATGAATAGAACGATCGGTTTCCCCCTTTTTGAGAAGGAGGGAAATGATTCCAACGGAATTTTTTTATTGTTAAAATCCGGCTGAGAAGTTTTGAAGGAATAAGCCAATGTGTGTGTGTGTATTATACATTTGAAACTGGAGAATTTCCGGTCCTACTCTTGAATGAAAGCTATCGAATTGTATATTGAACCACCACACGCGAATCGAGAATACATACAACTATTTAACCAACTGAAAAGAAAATATTTAATCTAGAAGGATGTTGGGTTTTTTTTTGTATTGTTTTTTTAGCTTTGCATAAAAATATTTTTTTGCTATTAATTTGCTTAAAATTTGCGAATTTCAGCAAGAAAAATTGGTTCTAAAAATTTAATCACTTTTTGAAAATATTTGATATTTTCATAAGTTATATGTAAACAATGCCTGTTACTTTCAGTATAAAGTTAAAGAACATTTTTCATGAGAAATTCCCTCCCATCTTTTCTCCGATTGAAATTCGAAATTAATTTTTAGTTCAATAAATTCAAAAGTAATTCTCAGCACATATGTATGAGAGTCAGGTATTATGGAATACCATTAATAAATATTGCGCACGCAAGATTTCATTAATTTTAACTATGTAAGCTAACGGGAATTTCGTAGCAAAGCACACAAATAGTAGGCAGAAAAAGTGTGCGTTTATTACTTGAATATTCTTGTTTCCTGGAATTTTTATCAACAATATTTTAATTCAATCATCAAGTAAAATATCTTAAGAAAGTTGTAACACGATAATTTTTACTTTTTCTGAGATACGAAGCAATTCAAGGACATGGAAAATAAAAATAAAAAGGAAGAATGAGTGAGCTAAAATCATTGTGAAATGTAGAAAGATGGAAAAAGTCGTCGGGATATAACAGATCCGTTGAACGGTGGTATTAATCTATCCAATGTGTTATTAATATCTTTAAATCTACAGGAGTTAACACATCCAAAACTCGTTAAGGCCGTACATCTAAATTCACAATCAGAGAAAAACGAGATATGATATCCTTGGTAGAAAAAAAAATCCACGTTTGTTTGCAACTCAAATAGTAACAGACATTCACGGGGAGTTTAGCAAAAACATTTGTGCGGATACTTCAAGAAAAACTTGAAAAAGGCCGGATACCGTAGTTGAGTAGCTCACAAAATGTCTTACATTTCAAAGACAAACAGATAGCTTTAAAAAAGAGCATATACATAGGCCTCTAGAGTTCTGGAGAACTTTGATATTCTCCGAGAGAGCAAATTTTGCATCTTTGGCATAAAAGGTGGTAAACTGGTATGCAGAAAACCTTGTACAGCACGGTCAAAAAGAGCATTTAGTACCAACGGTAAAGCACGGCTGCGATGGAGTCATGGAGTGGGGTTGCATGGAGAGTAATGGTGTTGGCAAGTTAGAGTATGTCAAATCAATTGTGAACAAATAGGATTACCTTGATGTTCTAAAAAACAATTTAAACGAAAGTGCCACCAAACTCGGCCTAGTTTCGTCGTTTTATTCCCAACAAGACAACGATCCTACCGCTGAGATTGTGAAGCTTTGGCTCTTGTAAAGCGTTCCAAATCAATTGCACATGCCCCCGCAGTCACCTGATCTGAATCCTATAAAACATCTATGGGATTTTCTGGAGCGTAGGATTCGTCAACACAACATATCTAGCAAGGATATGCTGATGAGTGTTCTTAAGGATGAATGGAAAAAGTTAAGCGCTAAAGAAACCAATAGACTTAATAATTCAATGCTGAAACGACTTCAGGAGGTTCTCAAAATCAGCTATTAAATAGCTCATTATCCTTCTTAAATAATTTTTGTAGTTACTACTAAAACAGTGAACGTAGACTTTTTCTACTTGATTATTGTTAGTATCGCTACAAACCTGTCTTTATTTTAAAAGTTATGAAAGCAAACCGAGTTTACTTTAGTTTTTATTCTCAATACTTGAAATAAACTAAATAAAATATAATTTTAAAAAAATTTCAGAATTCCAGTTTTTAAATTTTTGTTGTTGTTTATGTAAACAATAGTACGTGAACGCAGACTGTTTTAAGCAAGTGTATATATATATTTAGCGGAGGGCAAATGGCAGCTTGCAAAAAGTTTTTTTTTAACGATCCGTCAAGACGTCAGAAAATTGATGAACTGTTAACTGTGTTGCCCGAAATTCGGCACAGAGGGAGTACTTTAAATTCTTGTGAATATTTTTGTTCAAAAAAAATTCTTTTAGCACAAGAAATATTCCAGTTCCTTCAGTTTCGTGTTAAGCGATTTTCATATAACGATAACTACTTTAAACGATTTTATTCCAACTATATTATTTCTTAATATAGCTTACAAACTAAATGATATTATTTCTTAATATAAGTACTTTTTGGTACTAAGTTTATACTAACTAAATTTATAAAAATGATATTTTTTAGGAAAAATTAGAAAAGACGAATTAGTTTAGGGAGAGAATTAGATTTAGAAGAGAACAATGGGATAGGACAGAGGTCAGTAACCTTCTAGCTGCGGTGTGTGTACCTGTGCGCCAAATTTGGCACACCCTCTATAGGTTACCAATACCAGGGGTAGAGGTTGCACAGATTAATTAGAACGATAGTAAAAAGTAGGGATTACGAAGACGATTATATATATATCAAAAACCTCGGGGACACTGCTGTTAAAGAAAAGGATGAAGAAATTGAATTAGAAAACGAGATGGAAGAAAGACAATTTGGAATGGACAAAGAGAAGGAAAGAGATTGTGAGTGAGAGAAAAGGGAACATGATTTGGAACTGGAACGTGAAAAAAGAAAAAGAGAAGACGGATATTGAATCGGAAAGAAAGGAGTAACTAAACGAAAATACTGGAAATCAAAAGTATCATCAGGGGTTACAGAAAATTACTCCGCAGTTTGTTCCGAAAGAAGAAGAAATGATTTTTGAACGACAGGATAAGGAATTCAAAATAGTAAAGGAATAATTGGCCTTTTGGACCCCTTATTTCACATTACTTCAACATAACCTGAAGGCTAATGTGAAAATAGTGATCATATAAAAGAATTGTTGTTGAGAAGATTTAAACTCAGTCCACAGTTCTGGAGAATTAAGTATGTGTTTAGAAAAAAGATCAAAGTTCTTGGAAAGATTTTGCATTCGAAATGACTATTTCTCGAAGAGTTGATTATTCGTATTAACGCAACAGAATACAAAAATTGAAGGAGCTCGTTATTGCTGATCAGATGAAGAAGCAGATATCTTATGACGTTCTAGAGCATAGGTTCTCAACGTGGGCGTTTGAGGCTTTCAGGGGGGGCGTTGAGATGGCACGGAGGGGCCTTGGGCTGATTAACCAAAAAAGACTTTAAAAAACACGCTGATTATGTACTAACAAAAGTTTAATACTGTTTACGTTGATTGTATGTATTTAAATCATTCCTATATCACATGAACGAAAATTCACATATTTCAGTAGTACAGGAAGTGGATGAAAAACTTAAAAGATTACATTACATTCAAACGTACATTAAATTGAATGATATAGTGCATTTTAATTTCTGTAGTGAACGTGTTGTTTTTGTCTGTGAGTAGTAGGAAACATGTTTCGTCCACTGCATTTTATTACATATATTATCCAAGAAACATTATTAAAATTGTTAACCAGGAATTAACATGTGATTCTTTCAAGGCTGAAAATGTCAGTTTATATTTGTTTTGAAAGCAGTAGTTTATTATGAATTACTTCGTATCATCAAAACCCCTGCCTGTATTTATAACAGGTAATCTAAAAATATTTTATTCCACTCTTTTAAATGAAGAAGAAATTCAGTAGCGTTTCAATTCCAACAATAGCCTACCTATAACTAAAATATATAATATTACCCATTTAAATATACTTGTGGCAATAGCTATTTTAGATTCGCAAGTAAAAAAACTGGGACTTTGGAAAAAGGAAATTAAAAAATATATATTATTTTAGTAATAGGATATTTTTTAAAACTTAACTCCTGTTTTCACCATGTATTATGTGCACTCTTATTTTTCTAGAGTGGTAGGGGGCGGAATAGAAATATTCACTAGAGTGGTAGGGGGCGGTGTCGAAATATTCACTAGAAAAGGGGGTGATATCGAAATATTTATTAGAAAAGGGGGCGCCAGTTCAAAAAAGGTTGGGAACCTATGTTCTAGAGCATAGGGGTAAGATAATTTTTTAACTGAACTGGCTGACATGCTAGACGAATATGAATAATACCTGAAGAAATAAGGAACGAAATTCTAGAGCAGTGATTCTTATACTGTGGTGTCTTTCTAGGAGATCCGCGAAGGTTTCTCATTCAATGTTAAAGCTGTGACGGATCTCACTAATTCCTTGGGGACTCTTTAAGGGAAACATTCCTTTCAACCAACTTTCACCGAAGGAAAAAAAACGTGATTATGCGAATTGAATTTATTATGTAAATTCTGTATTCGCGAGTTTTTGAGAGTTAGTGAAGGGAGGATCGAGAGTTATTGAAGTGTGAATCTAAGATTATAAAGTGAGAATTGAAGATTTCCCAAAAGAGGATCACTCGGATGGGAGTGGATCAAGACAACTATTAGTGTTCAAGGCCTCATCTGTACGACTTCTGACTGAACAGAGTTCAGGTATTGTGCGTATTATTTCAATAGAAGTTTCAGAGTAAATTGTTAGTGCGCGTCCGAATTAGAATCGAGCTAGTATGAGTTATCGTAGAAATTAGTTGAATGTCTGTGAATATTATCCCCATGCTAACGGGTCTTACCTTCGCGCTCTAAATATGGATCCAAATTATCTTAATTATGTGTCTATGTTAATTCTTGTGACAAATCAACGATTTCATGTCGTCTGAGCAATTAGTGGCTCCCACACTTAGATTAGAGGGAATAGTCCCCCATTACAAAGTGTCTTTCTTTTACAGGCTGAAAAGTTCCGTGAATACATTGTGTGTGCAAGAATCCTAGACTATATCACTAAATTGTCTCTTATGAAAAAACTCTACAAGGACATATATTTCGCGATCAAGAGTATTCACTATTTTTTTTTTTTTTTTTACTGTTTGCTACTACATAGCCATACAACGTAATACTTTCATATGGAAACACATTTGCTAAAATTAAGAAATGGATTCATAGCTCGGCATTACCATAATGGTTTCATTCAAACCACTCAGCCATGTGTTAGGAGAAATGTTCAAAAAGTTGGCGGTCTGTGCTGTTGAGCTGATACATAAAGGGGGAAGAGAGAACTGCGGCGATGGAAAGTTTAAGGTATCCGACTGGTTGCGACAACTTTCTTTTTAAAGAAAGGAGATATGGGGATATTTTTTGTTATTTTTAGATTTCTTCAGTGCATTTTTAAGAAAAATGTACTAAATTTAAGAAGAGAAAAAGAAATTATTATTACTAAAATGGGAAAAAATGGGTAAAAATTGACAAAAAAATAGCATAAACGCGGCCCATTCTGCACCAAAGGTTTATGAACAAATTTTCAATTTTTTCAATCTAATGTGTTGCTATATTATTCAATTTTGAAATGACCTTCAGGATAAGGGATATTTTCTTTTTTACAAAAACTAGATTACTTTATCTCGGTTACTATAAGAAAATGCTTAAAAAAGACAGTGATTATATTCACATAAGGGACTGTAAATTTTGTAATAAAACAGTGATTAATAAATCCGAAGGTTAAACTAATTTTACTATTATACAGAATTTACAGAAAAAAATTCAGTTAATTATGTTCAAAACTTTTTGAGCAATCGCTGACGACCCCGTTTGATTATTTTCAAAAAATCACATTTCGAGTAAAACGCGTTTTAAAGTATGACATCTTGCTTAAGGAAACCAGGACATCATATACTTTCAAAAATCGTTTTTTCAATTTTAGTTCTAAAAAATAGTGCATATTTTTCTGAATCTAAAAATGTATAATACTTATATGTTTGTTGATAAAATAGCCTTAAAATAGGAAAAATAAAAATGTAAACAAATGACCACGCCCTTTTGACCCTTAGTTTTTTCACTTTTTCTCAAAAGTGCATTTTTTTGCATTTAGGTACGTTTTAGAAAAAATTATTACACTATAAGATTCCAGATTTTTTATACTTCTATACAAGATACCTATGCATATAGTGAACCTAATTTTTTTTCCTATTAAAATAATGCCTAACTTTTTAAAAATGGTTTTCTGCATTAAAAAAAAGCAAAAAAATAAAAAATTTCCAAATTTCAAAGTTTTATAATTTTTTAAAAGAAACTATACTAAATTTTCACTAAAAAAGTAGGTTCACTGTCATTTGTGTATTGTTTTATAAATGTGTAAAAAATATTGTGCATAAAAAAAAGATACTTTTTTAACAAAAATGGTACATAAACATAAGTATGCATTATGAGTTCTCAAAAATTATGTATTACTTCAATTAAATAGGGGGAAAAAACTTTTGAACTTAAAAGTTATTTTTGTAGTTCTAAAGAATAATTAAATTATCTTTAGTAAGAACGTAAAATATCTAAGCTCTATTGGAAATTTTAAAAGATATATGTCTCATAAACAAAGGGTCTTAATTTTGGCATTTTACACTTTCGAGTATGTGTGTGTGTGTGGTGTGTGTGTGTGTGTGTGTGGTGTGTGTGTGGTGTGTCCTCGTTCCCTTAAAGTAAAGGCATCTGCTTTTACTAAAACACTTGTAGTTTTTGTTCTAGTAAACGGAAAATGATAAACTTGGTAGTTTTATAAAGCTAATAAGATGGCCCATACAATAAAATCATAAAAGAAATTTGTCAATTTTTGGCAAAATTCACAGTTTTAGGGTAGTCGGATAGCTTAAGGACAGCTGCCGTAAAGGGAATGAAGAACAGGAAAAAAATAAATTTCGATAACCCTTCCCCCTCCCACCTCTAAAAAATTCTAAATTCGAAAAAAAAGCCGAAAAATTAAGATTCGCATAGAAATGAAAATGAATTTTTTGGTAATTTCTCTTCAATGCAGTGAATGCGGTTCCAGTATTTACTCGAATCTAAGTCTCCCTATTTTTCCAGTGTGAATGCTACTGAAAATCAGGTGCAGCTCAGAATGGAAAGTAAAATATTTACTGGGTGGGGAAAATTGAGTTTCCACCCCTTTCAAAAGGAAAAATGTAACCGTCCATTCTGGCCACGTGTATCGATGACTTATCCCATTCCGCAGTTGATTTCCAGTATTCAGTGCATCGTTGTCTGCTCGTATTTAGGATATGTTTTTGTACACGTTTTATTTTAATTGCTTGAGCATCAAAGATACTAGTAATAGCTTCAAGACGAATTCACTATAACGCTAGTATGAAAAGGGAGGCAATTTAATATGCAGGAAAAAAACGGAAACAGAGCGGTGGTCACAGAAAATTTGACATGGATGAAACAAATATACATCGATGGCGTAAATGCTTGTAAATATTCAAGTCTTTAATAATTCATCTACATTCTTCTATAACATAATCTTCGGAAAGAAATGGTGCATAACATATGCATTGGATGGCACGAAAGACGACATCGTGTGGAAAAAGGCGAAGCCATTCTGAAATCAGCTAAAACAATGGAGCTAAAACATCACGTTTCGAATCATTATCGAAATGTGATGCTGACCTATACCTCCGTTTTCCACATAGGCGCGCGTATGTGATACATTTCAGAAAAGGAATAATTAAATAAATATATGTAAGGAAATTCTCTGATGTTATAAGTAAACCCTTCGAAAACACTGCCAAGGTCCAAAGTCTTCGGACTAGCTTTATAGATAGCAGTGCAAAGAAAAGATTGTACTTCATAAAGACGTATATATACGTCCGGGCACTTAACGCACAGGTTGAGCGAGACGTATATATAAGCAGTTGGCACTTAAGAAGTCGTATAGTAATTTTAGCGTCACAAAGTATAGTATTATTGAATTCAATGCATTGTTATTTGCAGGGAGGGGGAGGGGGATGAAAATTATGATTGGGTCGCAAATATTGAAAGTTTGAGAAGTACTGTTGTAGGAAATTATTGCACCCCTAGAAGTTCATTAGTGAAACTATTTAGGTTTAAAAACCTCTTGATGAAGTTTGCGCCTTGCCCAAGTTAAGATTTCACTTGAAAGTGGAGATGTGATTAACTTGATAAGAGAAATCTTACTACTTCTCTGCTTTAATTGAAAGGAATCCTCTGAACCCAGTACATTTAACGATGTTGAACAAAATTTCAAAAATTGCGAAATCAAAAGAGAAAAAAATTATAAAAAGATAATGACCACATCGGAAAGGAAACTATTTTTCAAAATGATACTTTTACAAATGAGCAGAGCTTAGTTACTGCCGTATATCATTAATACGGGGCCTACAGGATACAGGGGCCCAAAATGTGAAACATTTTGAAAAAAGTGTCATTTCTTTTTTAAAAATGACCTCAAAGGAATTTCGATACAGGTCCCAATGAGGACTAGCTACGCTAGTGCAAATGAGTCAGAAATAGCTGCTGTCTGAAAAGTCAGAACCACCGACTAAATAAATTCTTGAACATATTGGAAAATCGAATACGAAAGATTATTTTTTTTAAAAAAGTTATTAACTTACAGAAAGTAATCAAAATACACTTTCTGGCATAATAAAAAATAAAATACACATTCACACTGACATAATACACTTATAAATATACCAGTACTGCAGAATATATTTTAAGAACCAGTTTAGAAATGAACAGTGACCCTAGGGGCTTGCCATATATAAAAAAATTAACACTTATCTTGTTAATTTGTGCGGTTTATAATTAATCCCTGACCTGCCGAGTTGCGCACTTTGTTTCCCATTGCCACCGTTTTCCGTGTAGGCACATGTATGGGATGTAATGGGGAGATAGAGACAGATAAAAGGAACAAACAAGACCGGACGTGTAATGCGCAATTTCGTTCCTATTCCTATAATCTACAAACTAGGGTGGGTTCCTTTTGTATTTTTGGCTTCTTTTTGAAAATCGCCAAGTTCATCGTTGGCTTAAACATAATTAATCCTACTAAAAAATCATTTTTGCTATAGCGCTCATTCCGTGAGGTTGATTCGTTATCAAGCGGTTACTATTATTACGATATTGAATATTTTTATATTATTGTTTTTTATTGTGTTGAATTGTTTTATTTATACTCTTTTTTAAATTAGTGTGTTGTTCTTAAATAACAAAATTGAAATTTTGCATTAATTTTCCATTTTTTTATTGAATTATTTTACTTAAGTGGTTACTATTATTGCTAGATTGAATTTATTTATACTTTTTTTTATTTTTTATTTTTACTGATATATTTTGTAATTATAATTTTTTTTTATTTTATTGTGCTATTTTTTATATTTTATGCTTTGATTTTATGCATGTTTAATTTTTACTTCCAGGGCCTTCCTAGTTTTTGTTAAGTGACTTTTCGATTGTTTTTAGACTTTCATTTTCTGTAAGTTTTAAAATAGCATTTTTTAGATTTTCCAGGTATCTAACATATTTGTAGATAAATTTTATTTTCTGGCTCTGCCGTGGAACTGTCCATTTCACCGATCTCGTCAGTGTTAAATTTTTTTCGAGAAGACATGACCACCATGATAAATCTGTTTAAATATTAGGTAAGTGATTCTATAATATTATCAGATTCCCAAACTTCGTTAATGAGTAATACATATTTTAAAGATCATGAAGTTCGTAGCAAAATCAGTTATGAAAACGAGAAAAAATATATAATAGAGATTCATTTAAATATTTGAATTATTATGATAGTAAAAGTAAAAGATCAATTTGTTTTGGAGGTGCACCTGTTAATGAAGGATATTTAAAATGTTGAATATTTTGTAGAAATACTTATTTTTCTTCACAATCCTTTGCAAATCACCGTAAAGTATGCGAAGGATATAACATTATTAAAAGTGAGAAAACAGAGGATCAAGGGGTGGAAAAATCATTAGTTGAATGTAGTATCTGCCCCCAAAATTTTTTATATGAATCCCAATTAAAGAGACATATAAAAATATGTTCAGATTTATCTTTGCCTTATCCTTGTCCACATCATGAGTGTAACTGTAGATTTAGGTATTTAACGCATTCACTAACTCACGGAAGTGAGATTCATGGAATAGATAGGACTATAAAGGAATTAAGCTTTACAGATAAGTTAAGTTTTCAATTATGGTTAGAGCACGAAGGAACTAAAACTTTTACATCTTTCAAAAAACATACTGGAAGTAAAAGAAATGAAATTAATGATTATTCCTATTACAGTTGTCAATTTTCTAAAAATGAAACTTCAGAGACATGTAAAAGAAAAAGTAGTCGTAGAAATATCAAAGGTTCAATTCCACCAATTGAATGCCCTGCGCGAATAATCGTTTGTGACAATGGTGAAGGGATCAATGTAAAATATTTTTCAAAACACAATCATGAATTGTGTCCTCAAAACATTAAATTTCAACCAATTAAAAAAACTTGTAGGGAATTCATTAAAGCTAACCTTCAAATGGGTATTGAGAATCTAAAATATTAGAATATGTACGTGGTAATAGGGAAATAAGAAATGATCGAGATAAAGGAATCCTTTAAGGAATCCTTTTTAACAAACAAAAATTTATCATACTATGTTAATTCTTTAAAATCACTTTCCCAGCCTCATAAAAAAGATGCTGTCTCTGTCGATATTATAGTTAACAAATTACAAAAAGAAACTTATAATTGTGTTCTTTTATACAAACCCCAAGGGCAAGATACAGTTTATGGACCAGCTAGCTCAAAAATGTTACCTAATAATTCTTTTGCAATTGGCTTACAAACAGCGGAACAAAAAGAAATCATGGTTAAGAACTGTTCGAAAATATATATATTATGTATCGACTCCACACACCAAACTAATGAGTATGGTTTCTATTTACTAAATTTAATTGTACCAGATGAATATGGAATAGGTTACCCAGTTGCTCATTTTATTACAAGTAAATTAGATGCGTTGACAATGTATTGTTTATTTGACAGTTTGAAAGAAAGTGTGCCCAATTTAAATATTAATTGTATCATGACTGATGATGATAGAACAACTGGTCCTGCATTTAAAAAGCTATTTGGTGAAGGTGTTAAACATTTGCTTTGCAAATGGCACCTTCATCGCGCGTGGAAAAAACAATTAAATAACCTTTTTTATGGTTTAGAAATTAGAAATGAAATTTATGCTTCTTTGGTAGTGCTCTTAGAAGAAACAAATTCACTAAAGTTTAAACAAATGATGGAAAATTTTAGAGTTGCATTTGTTAATTTGTTGTGCCTGCTTTTATTAAATATTTTGATGATTATTACTATAATAGAACAGATTTCTGGAGTATGTCACATCGCCAATTTCCACATGCCTATACTGATACAAATATGTATTGTGAATCTTTTCACAAAAAATTAAAAACCAGTTATTTTAAACGCAAATTTAATCGCCGAGTGGATAATTTAATCGATACATTGTTAAGAATAGAGAATGATACATATTTATCTCATCAATACAGAATTATAACTGGCACTCCCACCAGTGTTTATCCTCCAACACATTATAAACGCCACAACGATGGTCCTGATGGAGATATTTATGTTAAGTCGACAAATTCATTGTAATTTGAAATCGCAGACAAACGGCGATGTATTTTACTAAGTCAAAAAGATTGCGGAAACATGTTCAGATAATTATCAGTGCTATTGTAGGTGCATAAAACAGGCGTGTTTATCTTTGTGCATGCATTTGTATACTTGTGAATGCTCTGATAATCATGCACTCTGTAAACATATTCATAAAATTCATTCCTTAATGGTTCGACATATCCCTTCCTTTGAAAATATTTATAGTTATAATGAAATTACCGAAGATGTAGAATGTATTCCTGGTTCAGTCCCTTCTGTAACCCTTGTAGAAAGTTGCATTGATTCTTCTGTTGAAGAAACATGCAATGATGAAAGAAAAATCCGCGAGACTGAACTTTTACTTGTTAAATTAAATAGTTTAATACATGATAAAGTAGTTATGAGAACTCTTTCGTCATATCTAAGTAGTCATTTAAAAACAATGGTTTCAATGTGTGAATCAGTAAAAGAGGAGGGGGAAGAAATTAAACTTGAAAATTATTTGTCTGATCTCAATTTGCCTTCCCAATAACATTTAAGTAAGCAATATACATTTAAACGCACTAGTAGAGTTAAAAATGTGAAAAGGAAAACTTTAGAATATCCTTCCTTACCTGTCAAAAGAGAAACAACAGACCTTTTAAGCTGTAGCCGTTCGGTAATACTAAATTCAAAAAGTGAGTGCAGAAAACTGACTGAATCTTTTACGCCTGAAATAGGCTATGTACCTGATTGTAGTCAAGTGGTTTTATACATACAAGACATTCAACTACGTTTTTTTTTAGTTAAAATCTTTGGATACATATATATCAGATGAGGAGGTAAGTAATTTATCGAAAGAAAAAAACAAATTTTCGAAATGGATGGCTTTACGATAGTATAATTGATGCGTTTAATTTTAAAATCATGAAGGGGAAAGATTGTTTTGCGGCAAAATGTTACCATACACAAATTCTAGAAATTGGAGGTAATCTTGGAAACTTTTTCTCTCCCAGCAAACTTAATGCCGCGGAATTCCTTTTTATCCCTACTAATGTCTCTTGTCATTGGGTTTTATTGGTTGCTAATTTAAGTCTGAAGAAGTCAAATTTTTATGATCCTTTAGGTTTTGGAGCTGAAAGTAAGTGCGTTAATCTGATAGATTTATGGAGGAAAAAATTAAATATTTTAATTTGTGAAGAACATGACTGGCCTGTTTCTTATCCTCTTCATGTGAGACAGACTGATAGTATGAATTGTGGTGTTTTCATATCATACTTCACAAAGAGAATATTAGACAAAAAGAACGTTGTTGATACTTTTGATACAAATGAATTTAGAAAATTCATGTATAACTCTATTACAGGTGAGTGTTTAAATAATGATAAATATATTAGATCCAATGACATTAATGCTTGTTTGCAATGCAAGCAAAATCATACATCAGGTAATATATTTTAATTATATGTAAAATGATCATTATTTGTAATTTTGATTCCATTTGTGTGTTGTTGAGTATAAAGGAATATAGACCTCCTGGGGAACCCGCCTTTCCTATTTGGAATAAGGGGTAATGCGTCCATACACCATACCTCATGGGTGACGTGGAAAGTGGTGAAAGTAACAGTAAAATGCAATTGTGTGTCCTTTTTTGTTGCATAGAAACATTTATGAAGATGTGCTATTTTTGCTTCTAGTGATGAATCAGCGTTTGCTATGCTATAGTTATTTACTTGTTTAATACATGCTTTAAATCAGGGGTGGCCATGCTGCGGGGAAGAGGGCTACTTTTAATTTTTCCAACAAATAGAGATGTTAAAAGAATTTTATTTATATATGGGATTTTTAAGCAAATGGAACATTTCTTATACAAGTCTCCAGTAGTGGAAATTTAAAAATAATATAATAAGTAAAGCAAAAGTACAAGTTTTATTAAACAGTCAGTTACTGTTTAATATGGCTCTTAATTTTTTTTATCAAGTCATCAATATTAGAATTAGTTCTTGAAGATGCTTACCAAGTTAGATTCTTTTAGGTCTATGTCAGTTGATTGTGAGAAATTTTTGTTTTAATAGTAGGTTCGTTATAGAAATATTTATTCACTAACATGTGTTGGTACAAATATTTAATACTCAATATAGTTCAGATAACTCTAAGTTGAAAAATATTCTTCACATTTGCATTTCTGCGTAGTATAGTGTGGTAGGTCAATAATTTCGATTTGGATATGATGTGTGTATCAAATAGCATCATCTAGAGAAATTAAAAAGAGATTTGTGAACAGGATGAGTGCTTTTTTTTATCATCTCGGAAAATCATTAAACCTAGTACTGAATTAATCATGCAAAATAAATATTAAATTTTTAAATACATTATATAGCTGGGAGCATTTTTAAATTTCGTAAATAGTTCCTGCAATAATATTAAATGTTTTAAACTTTTTACTCAAAAATAGAGACAAAAAAAGTAAAAATTTATTCACACAAAAACATACATGACCAACTAGGGTCAAAATAAATATTTTTCCTGTTTCTAATCTTAAACTTAAATTATTTAGATGTCCTGTAATATCAGTAGGATAATCCAAAATAGGGCAGTTCATTGTTTTCTTTCGGATATTTGTAACACAATCCCTAAAATAACAAAATAAAGCGAGATCGTTTCGAAAATCAGAGCACACAATAGTGTGTTCTCTACATGAGACAGTTTTTTATGGTAAGTCAATTAAATGTGCTTAAAATAAATTTTGAGGATTTTATTTATATAATCTCATTTCAATAAAACGGTAAAAAAGGGTTTTTTATTTTTGGATTTTCAATTTTCTTAAATTTTTCAGTAAATCTTCGCGTGCCACTGTTACAACTTTGCCATGCCGCGGGTTGTCCACCCCTGCCTTAAATATTCATGATTTTTCAGGTTGCTTATCATTTTTTCTGTGTATCAAACCAGATGAATGGTGTAAATATGTTTGCTCATCAGAAATTCTTGAACGACTTTTTGATTTTATGAAATAAATGCTAGATGGGATTTCCAGCTGTGGTGACATTATGTATTACTGCATCACAGTTGTGAAAAACTTTCTAAAGCATCAAAAAATTTTACAAACTAATAGATAAGTATTATGTATTAAGAGAAAATTTGTTAATATATTTTTTAGTTAAAATAGCACTTTCTTTCTACTATCTGCTTTTTTAAGACTACCATCAATGTTCGTTACATGTAACTTTACTGTCGGTACAATCCAAAATCGTTCAAAAAAATGTGGTTTGAGTTATGAAAAAAGTGGCGTATTCCATCTTATGCCAAAATCGTACAACAAAAAATTACAAGTTTTTCTTAAATTGGAAAACATTTTAAAAATTAAGAAGAATCAACTATACAAGTTCAATAAAGTATGTAATTTTTAACAATGGTTTATATTGAAATACATATTTAATACAAAATACATTTTTTTAAGAAAACAGCTGTTTTATAAAATAAAATTAAGAATGTTTATTGATTTATATTTTTAAAAAGGATCAAAATTTTCATTTTAAAATGTAATAGAAATTATAGAAATCAATTATTTCTTCGATACTTGTCATAGTGAGTGCGTTTGTTATGGCGAGATTCCTCGAATTCGTTTTCTTTAATCGCAGTATTAGAATCCAATGAGTTTTTAACCCAAACAAAAAAATATTTATATCTTGGTTTTGCTACGTGGCACTCAACTTAAATAATATTAGATTTTTTGGAATTCTTAAGGTTGGAAATACTTTTTTTTTATCACTGTTTAAGAAATAATTTTCCAGATGAGTTTTCGAAAACTGGGAAATGTATAAAACCTGCATTTAATTGAAGAATTGAGCCTTCTACATAACAAATAGCGATCTTAAATCAATGGATTAAATCACCCGTATTAAAGCAGAAAAATGCCTTTTTATTGAACCTTGTAAAAAAGGTTAGTTAATGTCTCTGTCTTAATTACAATTATTTCTTTTTCAAACTTACATTAAGAGTTTTGTTGTTTGATTATCTTTTTGACAATCTCAACACATAATTTTATAATTATACTAATATTTCATTATTATAATATTTCATTATTAGAATGGTGAAATTCCGTATAACTATTGATTTTTGACGAATTTTATTTGAGATTTAAGATATTGCTGCTCTGTAAAAGAATAACTATAATATAGTTTATTATTCTAAAGATATATTTAAATTATTGTGGGATGTATGAAATAATTGCATTTATATATTGATTTCGGTAATGAAACGTGTGTAACGAAGTACAAAGCTAACTCAAATGCGTGTAACAAGACAAAATTTGCTTTATAGTAAATGATAGAAACTAAGAAACGATCGCAACAATCACATATTTGCAAGGGTTGTACATTTTTAAATAAATGCTGATGGGATTTAATAACAATTTTAAAAAAGCTGGGAATTATTTTCAAAGGCTTGTGTATTGATTATAAAAAGAAATTCAAATAACACCTTATTTGTTAGAATTTTTTTGATAAATATCCGAAGTTTCTCGGTACTTTTGACTTCCTAATCATTAAATTAAATTCTTCAATTAACAATAAGATAAAAAGATATTTATTAAATATGCTCAATAATATAAAAACCAATGCATAAAACAACCATTGAATACCATTAAATTAGGAACCTGTGTTGCATCAAGACCTAATCATTCAATTTTAAATACTGTTAATTTACATACGCTCTTAATAAATTTCGGGAAGAAAGAAAAAAGCTTGAGGCAATTATAAGCGCAAAATACAAACATTAACAAATCGTTTCGAGGATTAAAATAATATATTTATTTTTACGTATATATGTTTAGTTAATTGATGTTATTTTCATTGCAGCAATGTACGATTAATAATAATTGGATTATTCCAAATGCGATATAATGGTTTAATATTTTTACTCGTCAAATTCAAAACTAAATCGCCAAATTCATAAAAGTAGGTTGAACTTTCAAGATACAGCTGTGAAAGCAGTTTCAGTTATTTGGTTATCTTTCAGCAATGAATTATTTGCTGCCTATCCCTGATTTTGGGATACGTAAGGTTCCATTTGTTTCGAGGGAGTGGTCTTCATGCAAAGGTTTTAGAAAAAGCAATTTTGTAAGTTTGACACAATGAGAAGAATGTTGAGCGTAGAATCAAGGCGATCTTGAAAGACTGTGCCGCGAACCTTCCATAAACACTTCTGTCATTCTATATGTGTTAGTTGTTAAACACAGATTTATATTTGTACTGAAAACATCAGTATTTGCTTCATCATTTAATTATTCACCAAAATGATTGAAGATAAAAAATTTCTTACACATTATAAAGATTTTAAATATATTGATATCACATTTAAAATCAGATCCATCATAAAATAATTTGAATCAAATATTATTCGAAATAAGCTTGCAATTACAAAGAAATGCAAAGGAATTCAATCAAAAAAGTTCTGTATAAAATCTACATAGTATAATTTGAAAAGTATTTCTTCATATTTTCCTCGCGTTCGCATAAAATTGAATAACGAAAAAAAAATGTGCTTGAATCTTTGCTATAAAATTAATGTGTAACATTTATTAACAATCTTAAGTGCAATGAAAATTTTACTTGTGATAAATGTGGTAAATTTATTTGAAAATATATCATATATTTTTTTCTTATAATTGCACGGAAAACTTTTTTATAAAAATGCAATTAGTTATTTAACGTATTGTTAATGTTCGAGATTTGAAACACTAGCAAGTATTAAATTATTCGAAATGGATACTAATATTTCAAATGGTACCTAGTAATGAGATATGCACAATATTATTCGAAGTTCTGAAAAGACATAACTATTTTGCTCGAAGGAATAACTATCAAAAATGCTAAAAATTATAAAGTACAGACACAGGGGGGGGGGGAATTCAAACATATACAATGATATAAAATTTTTCATGAAAATAGCTCACACATACCTTAGCTGTTAATATTTTGTTTTTAATGAGTTTTTCTTTCTTTTTTTTAGATAAGTTTCTAAAAACAGGTATATTTCCGAATATATCAAAGAAAATTTAAGACAGAGGTAGAAAATTATTCATAATTTCAAAAGAAATAAGCTGTATGTTTCAGAGAAAGTACAAAAAATCTTTTTAGAGATAATTGAGTATTGTTGCAAGTTGCGATTTATTATAATAAAATTACACAAGAGAAACAAATTTGCTAATTATGGTTGAATAGCACATAAACATTTCGATATATTATATTTTCAAATGCTCATATGTGAGGAG
>BMAO01013742.1:144958-163807 GCA_019973975.1 Trichonephila clavata
TTGATTTCGTCATGGTGAAAGTGGTGGTGAAATAGAGGGGAATGAAAGCCAGCCATACGATGCACGTGGTGTACATCGTGAACCCGATGTATTTTTGATTCGTTGAACGCTTCTGGAATCTTTCTGGTCAGGATAGCGTATACGGTGCAGATCAGAATCAGTACCATAGGGTAAGCGAACGCCACCATATAAGTAGCATCTATAGAAGCAGCGCAAACCAGGTGACTCTCGTCTGGAGTGGGGTGGTACAGGATGGCTTTTGGGGGGCTGAAACCCATCCACATGGCGGAAAATATTACCTGGATGCTGACGATAGCACCGCAGATGAACAGCTGAGACTTGGGGCTGATGAAGCTGGGCGCTTTGTGCTTCGGGCGCCACATCTGAATATGCGATCGATTCTATTTGTCTTGGTAAGCACCGCACTGTAGACAATAGTGAAGCACAACCGATTCCCATCTTCTGAGCACCACATTTTATATCCGATGGCTTCTGCACGAGTAAAATGTTATGGCATAGCAGAGAAATATTCCACCAAGGAGAACATAACTCAGCTCTCGTCCCGATGCTTTAACGACGGGAGTGTCCTGATGCTTGAGGAAGACGATGACAACAAACAGAGTGATGACTATTCCCAGAAGAGAAGATCATGACCCCGATTGCCCAATAGCTGTCCAATCTCATGTATTGCAGGGGTATTCTTTCACATTGGGTGTGGTCGGCGTTGGGCAAGAAACCTAGTGGACAATCATAGCAAGTTGTTTCGTAGCGCAGTATCTGATATTTGGTGCAGTTGAAGCAGTGCCAGCAGCACTTACTGCCCTCCACGTATTTCTTGCTTGACCAATGCTGCAAGGGAGGCTGCAAGCGGAAATAGGCATGTCTGGCTCCTCCCATCGAAATCGGATATCAGAAAGACTCAGTTGCAACTCTCCGTCTCTATATTCTCCCACTCGAATCCACTTGTAATTTCCGGGAGAGATTTGCTTGAAGTGGATTATATTGTAGCGAGCCGGACCGTCTCCATTTTCAGAAAACTGGAATTCATCACCACTGAGACCTATAGGTATAGAACAGAGAGAGAGTGTGAGAGAAGTTATGTTTCATTAGATTTAATAGGGCGTCAAATGAGGTTACATTTTGAAAAATAGAACAACAATAATTTCAAACTTTAATTATAACTTAATACAAACCACCCTTCTAAAATCTGTTACGTATGCTTAAGAATGGAATATTTTTATGAGACAAAGAGATCTTTTTTTATTGATGATTCCTCAACCAGAGGGGGAAACGTTTTCTTTCGAGGTCACATTGTTAAGGCGGTGGATAACAGAGGCCCTAAGCTCCTTTTTAAAAGGTTTGTATTTAATAGTCTAACTTACATCTAAAAAGGTATAAATTGTACCATAAAAATAATCAAATATATATAAAAGATCATCACAGTTTATTAATACTATTTATTCTTCTAATTTCATATCTCTAGCTTTAGAAACAGTTTAATGAGACAAAAGTACCCTATCATACTTTTCTGCAGTTGTTTTGAAATCAGGCATGGATGCTTGTTTAAATTCTCCCCTCAGCCTGCAAGTTATTGTCACCTAACTTCCATCAGTTTTTTTTTTGTTGATTATAATGCAAGGAAAACTTTCCACTCAAATATATGTTGACTCAAAATTAGAGAATAGCTTTTGTCTATTTGGCTCTCATGCTATCTGGCGGATTGCACAAAACTTTTTGCAAGCCGCCATTAACCATCTCTGGCTTAAACTGAACGACCAAAGAGCACAATCCACTAACTCTTTCAGAAATTTATTAATCTTTAGAAAATATGTTATTCATACTAATATTAATAGAAATATTAATGTTTAATGCTGATATAGAAAGGGAATTTTTCCAATAATATTGTAGCAATTTCTGTAGCATTAATGCATGAAATGATTACAAAAAATAGTTTATCTGCTATATATTTGAATTATTCCTGTAACAAATTTCTTTCCCGCACTTACCTCTGAAGGTGACATTTTTTAGGTAACCCAGCAGCATGGCACCATCAATAGGATTCATCTTCGCACAGATTCCAGGCCTTCCCCCGCACTGTTCTTCATGCAAATTCTTAGAGCATAAGCGAATGCCAGGACCGAATCACTAACAAACTGAAGTTGTTTCTCGGCCTCGTACACCGGCCCTATCCTCTCCTCTCCAGTGCAGAATGTTTTAGTCAGCTGGTTGTAGGGGGTCGCCGTGCTGCCCGGCCAACGGCAGTTAAAGAAGTGCTCCCAGAACTCCGTGAACCAAGGGTTACGGGTATTATTGTGCACCCCAAGGGATTTAAAATAAGCATCAAACCCTTGGACGGGATGGGCACGGGTTGTACTGACACCGTGCCTTCCACTTGGTCCTCGTGGCCGTCGAACACTAAAGAGCGTGCGCTCCATCCATCGCTACCTATCCATGAGAAGAGGCCTGTGCAGTTGTTGCGCCGTATTGCGCGCATCACCCCAGCAACTTCCTGATCGGAGCCGAAGATAATTACACCTGTAAAAAAAGGGGGGGAATAACGGACTTTTAAAAACTCTGAATTGCTTTAAAGCTCTACGTATAGTTTGCAGTTTTACTAGAGAAAATATTAAGTAAAAGAAAATCAGCATCACTTTGTATTCATTTTTTTTGGTGTAAATGTATTTTATTCTAAATGCATATTTAAATACAATCAAATTAAAATTATTTAATCAAAACAATCCAAATATAAGTAATCACCCCCTCCCCAAGTGGGCCACGATAAAACTATCAAACGTTGACCGGTCCGCGGCAAAAAAAAAAAGGTTAGGAAGCACTGATATTTTTTTTTCATTTCTAATGCTTTGTGGTTTGGTATTTTACTATTGCAGACCTAGTACATCTCCAGAAGCTGGTATCTCTTATTAGTGAGGCACCCTGTAGGCACATACCAATTGCTGCAGATAATTTTTACGCCCAGTTTCCTCCCTAAAGGGGAGCACTTGAACTCTGACGATGCAAACCAGTACTACGATTTAATTTTGGCGAGAGCTTCCAAGCCAAACAGGCACTCTAGAGATCTTTTACATGCCGTATAATTATAGGACATAGCCACTGTGTATTTTCTGCATGATGAAATGCCCTGATATATGATACTAAATATTAGCAAAATATCCATGTGTTTGACCAAGTTTTGCCCTCGTTCTGTGAGTATGTATGCTAAAGGAATAGAATGAATTCATATACAACAACTTTAACTTTTAATCCTTTCCTACGTTATGATTATACGGGTATTATACGAGTAATTATATAACATTATTTTGCTATGACACAAAGATGCAAGCTAGGTTCAATTTCAATTATGAAACTTTCCCTCAATAAGAGGAATCTTTTCGTAGTAATCGATGTTTTGCTAATAATCACTGCAACTGATCAATAGCCATATTCAAAAAGTATCCAAATATTCTGACTGCGGATGAAAAATCTAGTATATATTTCACACAAGTGTATTTCAAAAAATATACACTGAAATTAAAAGATTAAAATTTACTTAAGGTATTAGTATGCTATTTTAGTCGGGTTTTACAGTCGCCACACTATTTACGTATTTATGTTACATTTTCCAATGTTTGAAGAAATTTTGATTGAGGTAAAAAATAAAATTCCTCATCTTGTGCTATCATTAGAAAACGAATAACAGTTAGGTATAAAATTTTAGTGAATATTAATGAAATACTATACAAGGAAAAGACTAAACAACATACAGAAGCCGTTCGTGCTGTATTGAAATAATTTTGTATTTTATTTCCTCGTTTGTGAATTTTATGAAAAATCTTTGGAAACTTGAGAATAATCATACGCTTTAATATTTTCTTTTGATTAGAATATAAAATAAAAGATTTGTTTTGAAAATGGCTCCTAAAATGGACTGCTCTTTCCGTTACGTAACGGTATTTTCTGAGGAGAAATATTAGTATCAAAAAATTATAAAACGGCGTAAGAATCTTGGTTATAGTAATTAAAGAATATTTATAATATATTAAAATCTGAAAGAAAAAAGTTTTTCTGAATGTAAAAATGAAAACATGACAACGAAATCTCATCCTAAGACTTTCCGAAAACAAGCAACTGTCAAGAAAGGGAATTAAGCCTCTGATCCTAAGAGAAAATCCCCGATTCGAACATTCCTTGCAGGAAACTAGGAGTGTCTCTACAAGAGCATTCGTAAATATCTAAAGTTAAAACAGAAGTTTAAACTAAAAGTTCGTCTACCAAAATAGGCTGCTGAAAGAAAAAGAAATTTTAGAAAATTATATGAAAAACACCTAGATGCTGAAAAATGTTAATTCGTCGTTACACTCGATGATGCATGGGTATATAAAATTGACTGTAATAAAAGAACATTCCATTTTCAATTGCTCAACTAACGGGAATAACAGTGCGAAGTGACTTCATCACGGTACAGAAAAAATTAACAAAGAGATTTATGACAGTAGCAGGATTTTGTTACACAATTGCAAATTAAAAATTAAAAAAAAGTCTCAATTAAATCCAAAATTTATTCACTCTACTATTAGAAGAATATTTCAGAACAATTTTTCAAGAAATTGACTCTTATATGGAAAGGACATTGATATAATTTAGATTGACATGGTCAAAGCTTCTAGGCGCACGTCTAAGTCAACTGCACTTTTTGGTAAAGAAAGAATCTAAAACAGGAGTAAACTCTATCCACATTTGATGAAATACGTGTAAATCACCTTTTTCTAATGGACTTCTATGCTTTTGGTATATTAAAACGAGACTTTGGAAAACGGTTTAAAAGGAGTGGAATAAAATTGGCTTCATAGTACAAAGAAAAAATTTGCTTTCATTGAAAATACGAGCTAGAGCTTTTGAAAAGAATTATGGCTATCAGATAGAAGCAAATCACCCCTTCGAAATATTGCATTTATCGATAAAAATTAACTATCAAAATCGTTCCCATAAAGTTTGAATGACCTTCTGTAGTTTTCGAATTTGATTACAAGCATACACATAGCAATGTTTACATTTCTTAAATGAAGCCTTTATGCTAGTTACTGGAGCTCTCTCATACAACTACTTCAATAAATGGAAGGCTGGATCTTACAGGCAACTAACCAATAAAGGTAATTATTTAGAAGACTTTAATGCTATATGAGAAACTAATCAGATTATACTATCGACATAGTTATGGAGAAATTATGATATCTCTTAACCTAGGAGATTGAAGACTCAGGATGGATTCCTGCAAAAAGTTTTCAAATTGTGTGAAATCTGATTCTTCCCTTCTGAACATTTCGTAGAGAAGGGTCTTCAAGCCTTCATCCTTAAGAGCTAAATTTATAAATTTTTAATGACAGTAATATCACAGTGATTCGAGGGCTACACGACTGTCAACAAAATATCATAGTTAGGAAATTTATAAAAAAAAGGGGGAAGTTTTTACAAGATTACAACCGATTCTAAGAGAAAGAGATGGTATTTACAAATTTGTATTATATATATATATATATATATATCGGTTTCAAAAGTGTTAAATGGAAATAGAATTAAAATACTCTACAGACCTTTTAAAGAGTCCACCTTATTTCTGAAAACTTTCTGAGATTTTTTATATGTAAAATTATTTAAAAAGCAGTAAAATTTTTGAAAAACTCGTCATTTTCAGAAATTTTTTATTTCAAATGGATATCAAACACATCAGTAGAATGTTTTAATATCAAGATAAACAGAAAAAGTGATATTTTTTCGAAAAAAAAGCAGACTGTTTGTTAGAATTTGTCTCAAATTCGAATGATTGTTCACTAAAATGCCTTCATAGGACCACGGGTTGAAAACTTCTATCCGTAGAGAAACTCTTGAAACCAATAAAACCTATTCACCAAGTATCTATAAGAAAATGTTATTTGAGGAAGGCTATGGCGAAGTCAGCGTCACTTGACTGTGACTTAAAAACAGCTGCTATGGATACAATTTAAATCAAATATCCAAATAATCATTTTATTCACATAGAACCCAACTCTGTTTTTACACTATTCCTTAGAGAAAACCGTGTAAGCAAATATATCCGATATATGTGGTAAATTTGTGGGAAATATTTCACAACTTTAAAAAATCGTGTAAGAAGAAAACACTCTAAATATTTTCTCAAAAAAAAAGCGTGCAAAAATGTAATAATGAAACCCATGTTACATATTTATAAAACAAAAACAATTCATTTTTATTATAAAAAGATTAAAATTAGTATACTATGAAAATTCGGTCTATATAAAAATATCAGACATATAAAATTAAAATTGAAATTAGGAATAAACTAATAACAACTATCCCCATCGCTACTTTTTAACAAACGTGCACGTTTATTAAGCGCGAGAACTGGATCAAAAATTCTATCGTCAGTAGATATGTCTGTAGTGATATAGTCTATATGAGCCAGTAACAACCTCCGCACCATGGTGATCATTTTGGTGTAGTGGTTAAGTTACTTGGTTACGGACCCAAAGATCCCGGGTTCTGTCCTGTCGGATAAACGTTCTACTTCATTTGGTGACCCTAGCTTAACTAAGAAACACGAAATCTCAACTGATCTGTCGTGGCGCCATCTACCCGCAAACAAGAAAAAAAAATCGTCAGATAAACATGACGCAACTCATCCAACACACAAGAAACTGAATGCTCCCATTAACAACTGTATCGTTTGTTCGCCTAACCAACTCTCTGGTAAGGGAGTTTGTAGTGATATAGTTTATATGAGCCAGTAACAACCTCCGCACCATGGTGATCATTTTGGTGTAGTGGTTAAGTTACTTGGTTTCGGACCCAAAGATCCCGGGTTCTGTCCTGTCGGATAAACGTTCTACTTCATTTGGTGACCCTAGCTTAACTAAGAAACACGAAATCTCAACTGATCTGTCGTGGCGCCATCTACCCGCAAACAAGAAAAAAAAATCGTCAGATAAACATGACGCAACTCATCCAACACACAAGAAACTGAATGCTCCCATTAACAACTGTATCGTTTGTTCGCCTAACCAACTCTCTGGTAAGGGAGTTTGTAGTGATATAGTTTATATGAGCCAGTAACAACCTCCGCACCATGGTGATCATTTTGGTGTAGTGGTTAAGTTACTTGGTTACGGACCCAAAGGTCCCGGGTTCTGTCCTACCGGATAAACGTGCCACTTCACAATTGTCGGCATCGATTCAAATGAAGGTTTTCATTCGTTATTAACGTCTTATTTACTATCATAAACTGCCATGAATTCAAACAAATTGTTCTCATCCAAAGAACTTTAACGTTAAATACAATTTTACTGAAAAACGAAATGCTGTGTTTAAATTGAAGTACAGCAAAATAAAGAAAAACGTTTTTATAAAATTAGAGTACTCCTCGTAACTCAAGAATGCAATGTAAACAAGCCATGGAGCAGACCAAGTCATTACGCATATGTAATTACACTGTAAAAATTAAAATTAAAATTCTTTTCGGGAACTGGATTGGTGCTAAAATAAAAAAAAAATGGCGTAAAAAAGTATATTCGTAAACCGTATTACTTTAAAATCGTGCCCTCAGTTAAAATAATTTTGAAAAATACAATGGGAACAAATTGTAATGGCAAACTATATTAGAATAAATTAAAAGTAGGAAGTGGAGGGATTCAATATGCAAAACTCCATCTCAGTAGCAGCTTTCCGCCTTGAAACTGGACATCATAGTTTTGCTGAACAGTTGTACATCACTGTTATATATAATAGTCCTCTGTGCAAAAACAAGTTTGTGATGGACAAAGATTATTTGTCAAATTGTTCTTCATATTCAGATACTTGTTAACTAGAGAGTTTGTGACGGATCTATACGCGTCTATTACTAACCCCTTGGGGGACTCTTCTGGGGAAACATTTTTACCAACCAACTTTCACCAAAGTAAGAAAACGTAATTATGCAAATTAAGTATATTATATAAATTCTGTATTCGCGAGTTTTGAGAGTTAGTTGTGAGTGGAGGATCGTGAACTTATTAAGTGCAAATGTAAGTTTATAAAAGTATCAATTGAAGAATTCCAAGAGAGTATCACTCGGAGGTGATCGAATCCAGTTAAAGATTACCGTTCAAGGCCTCAACAGTAGGACTTCACAAGAGTACAAGTATCATGAGCTTTATTCAAATAGAAGTTAAAGAATTAATTAGAACGTGGCGGAGTTGAAATTGAGCTTGTATAGGTTATCGTGGAATCAGTTGAGGGTCCGTAATATTATCCCCAGGCTAACGGGTCTCACCTTTGTGCTCTGCATACTGATCAACATTCTTAATTGAATCATAATTGTGCTTGCTTGATATTTTGTGACAATAAAATAATTAGAGTGAATCATGTCGACTGATGATTCAGTTCTTCCCACACATCTAGAGTGGACACGGGGATTAGAGGGAAGCAGGAACCGATACACATTAGAAGTTGATGCAGTTGACGCTCAGCGATTAATTTTCTTTTTTGTTTTTCTTTTCACGGTTTTGAAGTTTATTATTGTTCTTTTATTTTTTCTTGCTTCAATCTCATGCACCTTTGATGCATGGAGGATATCGTAAGAAACAAGTGCTTTTGCGATGGAAAAAAAAAAGCTTCTGAGAACAAGCTGTATATATTTAAGAATATGTTAAACTAATAAAGACTGGTCAAGTAGTGTATGTCTTCTTTTAAATTTAAAGTACCTGAAGAAATGTATGTGTCGAAAATTCAAATTTTACATATATTTGCAGGCAGCAAAATGTACAGCTTTGTTCAATTTCGAGAAAGAATAAACGTTTGCATATCTTTTTTAATGTTATTTCTTCACATATACTAGTTCATAAATCTATTAATTTTTATCCATATTTCTTAAGACCATTAAATATCTGCAAAGGTTGCATAATTGCTTAAACAATAAGATAAAACTATCTTTAACTTATTTGAATACAACAAAGTGCATGTGCAAAGTGGAAAAATCCATTGAAATTTAAAGTACTACCAATTGGAACACCTGACTTTCGATATTTCGCCATTTTTAAAACATTATTTTGCCCAAAGAATTCCAAAAAATTGCAGATTCTTCATAAAATAGATTGGAAAACTGTCACCAAAATTCAGAGAAAAAGTAGGAGTATTTCTCAATTCTTTTGCGTGGTTTTATAGAAATTTCACTGAAAAAAAAAAATTGAGTTCACCCGTTTTAAAAATGCCCCTTTGAAAACATACTTTTTAACAAGGATCAAATAAAGTTTGGACTTGAATAGAACTAATTGGTCCTCTTATAAGACATCGAAAAGGAAATGTCTTAGCTGCTGGCTTTCGAATTCGAATTAGAAAAGTCAGCGAACGAAATTTGTTCAGGTCACAGAAAAAAAAAAACTTTTAATCTGGTTAGAACTTTTTCGCTGGTACTTGTTCTCTTCTCTTAAAGCAGATAGTAAGCTTTCTGAATAAATAGCATTACTCTTACAAATAGAATGAAAACTATTACAAAGTATTTTTTCAAAATTATAACTGCGCTTTCAGCTGATAATCTGCTTTCATTCCTTTTAATTTCACTTTGAGATAGTGAACTATTGTTCTTTACATCCCCTTTTCGTTTTCTTACAAATAATTAGCTGAGTCATTAAAATAATATTCACTTCTTATTTCTATTCCTATCTCTAAAACTGCGGGACTAGCTACTCACTGAAACGTGACATAAAAAAATATTCTACATCTCATCGTTCCCTTTTCAAAAAGTTGATAGCGATACAACTTATTCATACTTTCTTGTTCAGGGCCGCCGCGTGGGGGTGGCAAAATTGTTCACCGCACAAGGGCGCCTGAGGCAGGGGGCGCCAAAATTTATAGTACTTATAGTTTTTTTTAATTTAATGTTACTTACATAAAAGTTGTTAATAAAAAACTTGCAATTTTGCATGTTTTATATTTTTTTAGCAATAAAATAAGATTTTATTTTTTTGAATTTTATATTTTAATTTAATTTTGTTTTCGTTTCTGCGGATTGTTTTCGTTTGTGTAAAACAAAATTTGATTTCAGATACCAACAATAAAAACACGTTCCGTGTGGAATTCGCGCTTTTTTTCGGAATGCATTCAAAATCTAAGAATTTGTAACATGTAACAACAGGAATTGGGAATGATTTGTATTCGCATAAATTTTTATTCATTATATGCTGAGAAGATGTTGTGGCTCAACGTATTTGTTTTGTTTGCAATGATAAAATATGTACATTTTTAAAATTATGTAAATCGCTTGATTTTTCTTCTCCAAATCACATTTTGCTTCATGTATACTGTTATTAAACTGTTCTCAAAACTCGAAATAAAATCTTTATCGCAGCGTTTTTCAAACTGTGGAGTGCGCCCTCCAGGAGGGCGTGATAACCCTACTTGGAAGCGCGAACGTATCGCAAAAAATCGAAAACAAAAGATTTAAAATAATTATCAATTTGATAAAATAATTTACAATTTAAAATAATTACAAAATAAAATACATTCTTATATAATAAAAATAAAATACGAATTCCCACTGATATAATACTCAACACTTATAAATGTATCAGTACTGCGCAAAGTATTTGATAATTAAGTTATCAATATTCAATTAAAAACAAGTTTTTTCTAGTGACTCCCCTGGTCTTGTCATATACAAAATATTTATCTTGATAAATTGTGCGGTTTATAATTAAAGTCGTATTGTATTGTAGTTAGGGACGTTTCAAGGCATGGGCCAACTAAGCCCGGGTCCAGGACCTCGCTCTCAGTGGGGGCCTCATTCGTTCTCGACTCCGTCTTAATAAGATCATGATCCGGATAATTTTAATGTCGCCAAATATTATTCCCGTACATTCCGTTTGAAAAACAGTTAATTTCAAACTGCATGTCAATTGGCAAAAGTGATGTGATGACCGTTGTCCAGTGGCGTAACGTACCCCCTCTACCAAGCCCCCTTTTCCGCTGACGCACATACTTAGGACGAAAAAGATTTGGGAGCGCAAAAAATTGAAAGGTAAAAAAAAAGTGAAAAAAATTAAAATTACAGAGAACGTGCAGCCACCCAGTGTTTATTAAAAAGCCAATTATTCTCTTTCATTTTTATATCTAAATTATCAAATCTTCGTTTCACTATTGGCCAAATTATTATGTAAACCGCTTGGCTTTTCTTCCCCAATTCATATTTTGTGTCATGTATACCTGTTATTAAATTGTTCTCAAATCTCGAAATAAAATCTTTATAGCAGCGTTTCTCGAACTGTGGGGCACGCCCCCAAAGGAGGGCGTGATAACCCTACTTGAAGGGGAAGGGGGGAAGCGCGAGCATATTACGAAAAATCGAAAATAAAATAATTATAAAGCAACATATATTCTTATATAATAAAAAATGAAATACACATTCAAACTGATATAATATGCACTACTTATAAATGTATCAGTTCTGCACAAAGTATTTGATAATTAATTTAGCAATACTCAATAAAAAAAAAGTTCAGTAATTACTAGTGACACTCTTGGGCTTGTCATATACAAAATTTATTTACAAAACTTAATATTTATCTAATTAGTGTGTTCATAATTAAAGTCGTATTGCATCGTAGTTTTACCATCAAAGTACATTATATAATTGCATTCAGTACATTGTTAGTGTAAGAAGTGGGGCGCGATGAAAATTATGACTGAAAACTGGGTCGCAAATATTGAAAGTTTGAGAAACACTGCTTTATCGTGATCTACAACACTCTTTTTGGTATCATGAGTATTTTTAGATTCTAAGCAGGATATCTATACACAAGGGCAGCCGAATTTACGATTTCTTCCAAATTTAAGATATGAATATAAAAGGTTGTAACACATAACATAATAATCGCCGCAATTCAGTTGAAAGTAATTTCGAATTTGTAGGAAATTTACCTAAATTCTTTTCGTTGTTTGTTCAGTGTTGCGAACTTTACTTATTGAAAAGTACTTGTTATTTTCAATATTTTCATTTTTTTTATAGACTGTTATTTGAAAATAAACTTCAAGTTCCATAAAAACTATTAACATACATATTATTACATCTTAAAAACCTACACAAGAAGCAATTCTTTCCTAATTACATTCTATTTTTAATAACAATATGATTCATAGTAAGCTAGTTGCCTGTTTCAATATTTCGCAATCTTCTCGTATGATGTAATTTTGTCCCCCCCCTCTTTTGCAGATATGTTTATATATATATATATATATATAATATATATATATATATAAATAATTATAATAATATTGTATTAAATTTTCTTGTTCATGCATATTTTTTGTATCATTTACTGTCTATCTCGGTAGGCTATTTTGTACCTCTAAGCCCTCTGTTGGATGTGGGTTCGATCCTCCCGAATAAATTAATAGCTAGGGATTCTCCAACGACCTTTAATAGCGTAGCATTTCGTTTCTGCTTCCTTTTAACGTCAGTAAATACTCGAGCACATACAAATCGTATTAGATAAATTATAAAACTAAAATTATAGATTAAAAAAAAACATGTGAGGTGCGTTTAAGTGCAAATAGCACCAAGAAAGAGAAGACAGTAAGTAAAAATTGTAACTTTGTGTATATTTAAAATATTCCCGTATTTTTACTTTTTTACTAGAGAGAATTCAACCAAGATAGAGCCCTCATTTTTTTCCCACCAGGACCTTTAAATACCTAGCCACGCCACTGCCTTCAGGAAATCACTTTTTTTCAAAGAGAGAGAGAGAGTTAACGCAATTTTAAATCAGTAATTTCTTCAATTTTACTTCATTCCTTTATAAGTGCAAACGGTAATTATGAATTTACTTTTGATTTGTTTTGTATTTTCCCTTGGGTTTTTATCATATTAAAATAATAATTTTATCATTAACATTTTGTTATCATATTACTCCAAACATACATTTATTATTTGCTTTCCTTTACAAAGGAGGCAATAAAAGTAATGTCCAGCTTAATGAAATCTAATTAAAAAAAATTTTATTTTGTAAATTTTCCGTGTTACATCAGTTAATTTTAAGATTTTGGTCTATATTTATACATATATTTCAATGGACTTTTATACTATTTTTATGTTGATAAATGTGCATCAATATTTGTTTTCTTTGTTTGAATACATCTTCCAAATCACACTTTTCTATGAAAGGACAGTTTTATAAAGTTTACTTATCAGTGTAAACATGAAATTAAAAATAGTAGTACTTAAGGTAGTACTGGTATTGAAGTTTTTTTCACGAACTTCAAAGTTTAATTCCTAGCATTGATATTTTGACACTGATCGCACTTGCATTGAGCTATAGAAATAAAAATAAATAAAAAATATCTATAATATTTTTTTTATTTTTGAAAGAATGCGTGTAAAAAAAACTTGATTTAAATAAAATAAAAAATATTAATTGGAGCATGACAGTCTTAACGCGACTGTTGCTGGGATGGGGGACCTTTTCCCTGGAAGCTCATATCAAGTAGGTGTCTGAAACTTTCGAATTCTTGTTTCACTAACAACTGATTCTTTCTTGAAAGTATACCTATCCCCAGTCTAGAATTCATTTTACTTTATAAGTTCTCTGAATTTTTTTTATAAAAAAATAATAATAATAAATGCGGTAAAATATTCTTGATTCAAATGATACTACAGAAAAACTAGCTTTCAGAAACAGAAAGATTTGCTTTCATAATAAACAAGGAAACAAAAGTTGATTGTAAATTAATGTTTACATCATGTGTAAATGATAGAAAGGCTGGTTAATAGGAAATTTTTTGCCTTAATTTTGTAGAATTATTCTTTGTTGAAAATTTCATTGACCTTTTTGTACAACATTTGTGATGTGATTTATACTTGCACAATTCATCATAATCTGAATATAATATTGCTTATATCTTTATCATACAAAGATTTAAAAATTCAAATTTATCGTAACCAGATTATTCACTGAACATTTGATTACTGAAATACACACATTTGTGTTAAAATTATTCTTACTTTTTGAGAAATATATTACTCTGGAATACCCTACTCATATCGTAACGCATTTGAAATTTACTTCAGATAATCGTAGATCAGATGAAGCGTATGAACATGCAATTGCCAATGAAAGTATCGTTTCTGATGATTTGGGGGTGGATACTGATTTTCCACGAAGTCGAAACAGGTTTAAAAAGAAACTGTTTCAAGATGAACAAATCGACGAACCAATCAACAATCCAAGACAAATGTTTAAGGTTCAATTTTACAATATAATATTAGACACTGCTATTTCTTCAATTTCAGAAAGTTTCAGTCAATTAAAAGAACATTACAATTACTTCAAGGTACTTTACCTAATTTAAAATACTGAAGTGACAATGAAATTTTAAAACATTGTGAAGAATTAGAACGAAAATTAACGGATACTAAAAATATTAATGAAAAGGAGATAGATGGATTAAATTTGTTTGAAGAAATAAAATATTTCCTATGTTTCACCAAAGAGGATATTTGTCACCTATTGATGTTTTAAATTATATTTAAGAAAACAATCTTATCGATACATTTCCAAGTATTTCACTAGCTTTACGGATTTCTTGAACCCTGCCAGTTTTGGTGGCTACTGGAGAACGAAGTTTTTCAAAACTTAAAATTATAAAAAATTACATGCGATCTACTATGGCGCAGGAGAGATTATCGGACTTGTCAGTTATATCTATAGAGAGCGAAATTTTGGATAAATTAAATATAAAGGAATTGATACAAGCATTTGTTGCTGCTAAAGCTAGGGAAATCAATATTTGAATATATTTTCTAATTTTTATATTTTACTTAAAAAATTTTACATCGTTTTTGCTTTGTTTTGTTATTAAAATTTATGAAAAAATAAAAAAAAACAATAAGACAAACGTGTTTTAATATTATAATTTTAAAGCTTTTCAGTTCGAAAGTCAGATTTCGAATACTATATAAATGAGTATTTCTTATATTATTTGTAGCACTTCATAAGAGTGCAACAGAACCCCATAAAGGGGCGCCGAATTTCAACTTGAACAAGGGCGCCTAATAACCACGCGGCGGCCCTGTTTCTGTTATTCATATTTTCAGTTCTGTAACAAAGAGTTTGAAATTTAATAGAAAAAGTATATTTGAAGAATAATATTTTATATAAATAGGAGATGTATTTAAATTAAATACCTAACATTTTGAAACTTCGAACGCCCATAGTGACGAGAAATTCATCATATAAAAAAAACTGTTGAAATGTGTTTTGACTTAATACATTTACTGTTGTTGTTGTTGTGTCTTTACCGAAGGGAAGGAATGCAAGTTGCCAGAGTCTGTGAGACAGGTTGGACTTCTTAACGATAGATGGTGACATCACCTATCTCCACCTCCACAATTTTGGCATGGAACTGGAAGGGAAGGAAATATTCTCGAACCCCCTGCACTCGTGGTTTCTGCTGCGACCTCTCACAAGACTTTCGGACCCGCTGGTTTAACGAGCACATATCCCGTGTGTATTCGAATGGTATTTCGTGGCATCGAATCCAGGCCCACCGGTCTGGAGTCCGATGCACTAACCACTAGGCTACCCACGGCCAATACATTTACCGTGTGATACAATGTGATATAATTTTTCATGTAGGAGTTAACAGATTTTTACTATAGTTAATAACTCTGCTTTGCTTAATATATACTGTATTAATCTTTACTTACTTAATATATACTATATTGATCCATGGGTTCAAATCCCACTGAAGGAATGGATGTTTGCCAATGTGTAGTGCCCCTTCGCCGCAAGGGCCATCTAGCCATCATAGCCATCTAGCCTTTAGTTTTCTTGTGAGGTTGGAGGGAGGAGAAAAGGGCTGAGAGGCCCCTTACGCCCCACCCAAGGTGTTTGTTCTCCGTCAAAATTTAGGTGGAACCGAGCCAAGGCACCGAGTCACCTAATGGTGCTCAAAGCTACGGTTAAACGACAGGCGTATATGTAGCCCTTTGTCATGATGAATTTTGTGGGTCTTAATCTGATGTTATTGTCAATCAAGTGGCATAAATAACTACAACATTTGAAAATATTTGACAACTTCTAAATTGCGAGGAATGGCTTACTGTATACTTTAAATGGCTTACTGTATTTGCCCTTTAAACAATTTTAAAAATGTAAGCATAAATTTGAAAAAAATAATTTTTTTTATTCTAGGATATCTTACAAATTATGTATAGCTACCCTGATCTGGAGGCCAAATAAAATCATTTTTTGAACAATAAAAATCATCGTTTTTAAACGCAGCCAAAACTTATCTCCATTTATACCTTCAAGCCGTAAAAAACTATATTTGGAATATTTAACACCTAATCTCTTTGCACCAAACATAAAACATTTGTATTGAAAAAAATACATAAAAATAAAAAAGTACAAAACTGTTTAAGTCCTGATGCATGTAAAAAATAAATCATGGATGCAAAACACATTTTTTTTCCTTTTTTTATCGAATAGAATTTAAAAGAAAAAGAACGATGCTATCGTGATTTGCCTCCTGTGAGGGCAAAATACCGAAAGAAATATTTTAAACAATTCTAAAGCTGAAAAAAAGAGTTAGAAGAGTTATTGGTTTTATCAAAATAGTTTTTGTGTTTCCCTCGTAAGAAAAAAATGTTAGGGGAAAAGATGAGAAACTGAAGTAATTGTTTCTTTATGACCTGGGGAATTATAAGATCATTTCCTTTTTTTTTTTCCTTCTTTTTTTGAAGTTTCTGCGTATGCTCCAACACATTAAAGGATGTCTATTTCTTTGTCCTGAAGAGGAAAGCAAAAAATTCAAAAAAACATACATAACTAAAAAAATTCATAAAAGTACTATAAAAAAGAATATGTATTTTGTATAATTCTAAACAAGCCTAGTGAATAAAAAATTAAATTCCTCAAATTTTATTTATATACACAAAAGCGAAACTCGTTGAAAATACACATTGATTATTTAATTCTTTTACATGAAGCATTCCAAATACGTATACTTCTTAAGGAATTAATTAAATAATACTTAAAGAAATTGCATTTTAATAAAAAATTAATTAAAAATGTTATTTTGTTAAACTCAATTTTTTTGGTTAATGTTCAAAAAATATTGAAATACATTATCTAAAGTGATGTGAAAATTTGTAATTGGATCATCTTGTAAGTAATTTGAACTCTTTTTCTCTAATACAAACATTCTCTAGGACAAATTTTCCCAAATTTATTTGTTATGGAATAAAAACTTTTGTTTCAGAAACATTCGCAGATTTATTAAGTGAGTGAATGAGTGAGATTAATTTGGCACTGTTCAGATACACGATGGCTTTTTGGCGACGGACTTCAAAATTTTGAACCATGGTCAAGTGACGAGGACGACATCTGAGCTGGAACCTCCTTCTCCTAACTACCACACAACACCGAGGGAAGGACGGTTGAGCTCTCGACTGATTAAACGTGCATCGCTCCCCTACACGGCGGATCTTCAGTGGCACAAGACTCGAACTCATGACATGCTGGCCACGAGTCCATGAACTTGACCACTAGGCTCCCGCGGTCACCACAGATTTGTCAAAAGATAAATATCAGAACCAACATTCATATTTAATAAAAAGGAAGTCCAAAACTTATATATATATAGTGAGAGAGAGATGTGCTTGTGCAATTGGATACTTCGCGAAGAAAAAAAATTTCTTTAATATATTAGTAAGCACACTTTTGAATTCCTAGTTATATTTTTCAACAAATATCTTTCAAGCTTTCTCAGAGGCCGTGAGAATGTTTCTGAGGAATGTAGTAGTGGTTTGCCTCTACGTCGTATAAGATTACGTTCGATATAAGTAAAGTTTAATTCTATATAATAGTTCGGAATTATTTGTATACAGAGGGTAGAGCCAGAATTGTGGACACTGTTGGAAATTTTTATGGCTTTTCAATTTATGCGCTTATAAAAAGTTTTATGTTTCACGCAACGCAAAGTCAAGCATATCATTTTAAAGAGAATGTAATACTGAATTGAATACAAAAAAAATTAAATTCAAATATTTGTATTAGCAGAAAAATTAAGCTTCAATAATTACTGATATATATTAGATACTGATGGGTGCAGTGAGTTATTACTACTTGGTAGGGTAGCCTTTATTTTCTATTCCAGCTTCGCATGAATGTTTCATTAAGCTGACGATATAGTTTTTAGCTCTTCCTTCGTTATTACAAAATGACAGTAAACAACCTCAATTAGTTCTCTTTTATTTGATGGACGCCTCATGCGGACAAGAATTTTCAAAAGGTGGCACACACTTTTCGATATGACTGAGGTCAGGATTCATTCCCAGTCAGGACAACTATAAAATTCAGGTAGTAAATAAAAAGTTGATTGGAGACCTAGAAAGGAATATAAGAATTGTGTGTTACGAGAAATTGGTCTTTCCATGCTGACATTGCAAGTATAAGTTGGCTCAGTGACTGTATCAAGAGCCTGAAAATATTGCTTGCGATATCAAGAGACAAATTCAATAAAAAAGTAACCAGGGAAAGTCCGAATCGAAGTTTCCCTGCCCTAGTGTCGAGGGCAGAAGAACAAAAAGACACTCTCTCCACGTGAGAAGAATCTCGTGAACGCCCCTCAGAAGTTATCCGAGTGATCTATCAGGCCAAGAACAATCAAAAGGTATTCAGATATGAGACTGAGAGATGGAATTCACGAAACACTTTTTACCTCAATGGACAGAAACCCAAAAGAAGATGACAGGGGAGCCCATTTATCGGACAGATTATCAGTAGTAGTTCACAATTTATATGAAGGGATGAAACTAAGATATCGTCA
>BMAO01013743.1:0-35877 GCA_019973975.1 Trichonephila clavata
AAGAAGCGTTAGAATATATGTTTTCTAAGTAATAGAGTCTGATATAAGTGCTTTACCCCCTGATGTGGATGAGTTAACTGACGAAGAGTATTTTAATGATGACGAAATGCCTACTCACAATCGGTAAAAGATCTGTCAGGTAATGTAGAAATTTATGTACCCATGGAAATAATATAAAAAGTATAAAAGACATTCGAAGATATATTGCCATTGCGTACCTCAAACGGGGAACAAATTCTACGAAAGGCATTGGAAGACCTCAGATGATGTCATCAAGATCAAATGTAATAGACTCTGTGCGTTTAGATAGAAAAGACCATGTTATAGGAAAGAGACAAAACCAAAGAAGATGCTAGTTTCAAAAATGTAAGGGTAGACCTCTTACATTTTGTACACAATGTAATGTAACCCTTTGTCTGAAATGTTTTCCATTAAATCACACTTAACTGTTACAAATTGGCTGTATAAAATTGTAACTAAGTAAGTTTAGATAAGTAAAATAATATTTTGTCTTTTGAATCTCATTAGTGGTTCTTAAATTCACAAAAGTTACATTTCCCCCCTAAATTTGTAACTTTTTAAATATAAAACCACAGGAAAGTTATTTGGTCTTTTACTACCATAAGCGCCCAGCGATCTATTTATAGATCACCTATTATCTCAGCTGCTAATTACGGAAAATGGATACAACTTCATAATTACTCGATTTATGATATAAAAAATGTAATTTAAAAATATTTGTCAAAAATATTGATTTATAAAATTATTTGGGCGTTAACGGGTTAAACTGTTGACGAATGCAATTCCTAAAACTGTTTTAACATTTCTTGTACGGAATGATTCGTTAAGCATGCAGGAAATAAAGATTTTATGTTTCCGTTAATGTGTTATACTTCTGTTTGGATTCAAAGTTGCACTTCCATCATATATTCTTTTCAAAAAGGGTTTGTTTTAATGAGCTCTATCCCCTCAAAGTTTGTCTCACGATTTTAAAATCACCCTGTATAATTATTTTTAAAAGCATATGTGTGGATTTAAAGGGGTGGAAACATAGTTTACATTCTGCTACAAGTTCAACAACCATCTCAGAGAATCTCATTGAATTTTAACTAATTTTTTTATCTATCAATGTGTGGGTGGGTAACCCACTAAATGTGGACTATTTTTAGAGATATTTGTCTAAACCTATAGAGTTTTATTAGTTGTTTAAAATAATTAGAGAGATTGTAATTAGTATTTTTAAGATTATGCTCAAGTGGTAATAATGCGACTGTCAAAATTGTATAGAAAAAGTTAAACTAAATGTTTTCAGAAGATAAATCAAGTTCAAAACATTATCTATAAAGAAAAACGTTTTTTTCTTGTTCCCTTCATTACGGCTTATCATATTTCCATAATTAGTGATATTAAATAAATATATGTTTTAAAGCTAGGTAAACGGGATACGTTTCATAAATTTTTATAAAAATCATTCTCAGATATATGAACTTAATTCCCTGATTTTTTTTTAACACGGAATTAAAACATATCTTAAGGCTTAGCTTGACAATGGATATAAAGTTGGCCCAAGACACCCAGATGGAATAGTGGCCGCAGTAGCCTAGTGGTCAAGGTGATAGTCTCGCTGCTGGAATGTCTTGAGATTGAGCCTAGTACCTCAGAAGACCCTCCGTGTAAAGGTCTCCGATGCACGTTAAATACGTCGAGGCGTAAACGTCCTGTGTTGGTGTAGTATGGAAGTTAGAAGAGGGGGTTCCACCTCAGGTGTCGTCCTCGTCACTTGACCATTGTTCAAAATTACGTGTTCGTCACCATTAGCCCTCGTGCAACTTTATACTGCCCTCACTCTCACTCACTCTTTCAGAGAGAGTAATGGTTAGTGAAGCTGTTTGCTGTGCCGAAAAACCTAGGCTCGAATTTCTTAGAATGCAAGTATGTTTGTGATTTTATAGTGCTTGTGTGACATGGGATTTTTATATTCTGTTATCCGAAATTCCTCTCGAAATGTTGGTGATAGAGGAATGAAGAAGTTGACCTCGGGTTATTTTTCGAAGATAAACTTGGAGCTAATTCATGCAGTCACTTGCATGGGGAGAAAATCAGCGGCGAAAACTACAGACGTATTCTTGTCCTCCCCGATTTGTTGTTACGGTCGATCGGGTGTGTTAACTAACAGCACATGTATTCAAAACACTCAATGCAACAATCGCATGTCATAGCAACCAAAACAATAGTCAAAGAACAATACCCGCCAAATTTGAGTATGATTTTACACTATATTAAAATGGCTGCAAATATCAATATCATGCTTAATTTGAATAAACATTTATCATCGTTTTTTTCCTTTGTAGAAGGAAGTATGGAAATAGCACGATATATTAAAAAAGATTTATCAAAGAATTTTTAAAAGCTCCGACATCAAACAGGTATTAGCAGAAGCAATGCAGTTTTGAGAATTGTTAAAAATTTAATTGTATTTTTTTCTGTAGGAAAGTACGAACAAAATTTCATTTACAAAATCGAGATGAAATGCTTTTTATCATAGCATATATATAAGTTTTTCTTCTGGTCAGAATCCTTTATGTCAATAAGTACAAATGTCTTGTATAAAGAAAGTAGTTAACAAAATAGTAATTTTTTTTAAGTTAGAATAAAATATGATGCACATACACTAAGCTAAAACTATCAACTGCGTTCTAAAGAATAAAATATAGCTCACTCATTAATAATACCCTTTATGTGCCATTATAGAAAAACAAAAAATAATAATGGTAAAAATTAAGAAAATACCCATGGCATGTGTCTTTCCTTAAATGTTAAAAAATAGTTTAAAAATGTTAAATTATTTAAGTGTACTCTTGTTTTTTAAACTGCACATACTTTTAGAAATTAATAATAATTTACAAACTTTTCGTAAAATTTGTATAACATTTTTTTACAAAAGATAAATCTTTAAAACCAAACATTGTATTATAAAAATTGTTTTTTTTTAAAATTAGCTGCAGAAATTTAAAAACATAATTTCCAATTCTAATCCATTTTAAATTTTGTAGATAATTTTATAAAATTTTGCAGCTCCCTTTTCATTATGAAATTAATAAAGCCTGTCTGCACTTCTAATAAAAATAAGTGTTGCATATATATGTAATTAATTGATTGTTACATGTTATTAAAGTGATAAATTGTACATGAAAAATTGAGACTAATACTTAATTATACAAATTCCATGAACAGAAAAAGTAAAATAATTGTCTATACTCCCTTTAAAGCTAAAACAATAAAAGCTCGTGTATTATCGTGTTGTAACAGAGCACATTATTTTGTTTATAACAAACATGTGTAGTCATTGTTAAACATAGTTAAATTTGATTTTTTTTTAAAATTCACTGCTTATATATTTTAATTAAGGAAGACTTTAATTATAATTTACAAACATTTTTAAGCCAAGTGATAAAATTTCAATAAAAAAGTAAAAGAATAAAAGAATTTTCATTTAAAAAAGTGCGTGATGGAAAAATATTATTACAAAGGGTAACAAAGCTTTGTTAAAGCTTCTGTTGATCTATCATATGATTAAATGTTACACGTATATGACAAATTACGCATGTTGGTTTTTTTCTAATAATGACTCATAATTTATATATTCAGATTAGAAAGAAAAATGTATTTTATAAGAAAACTAGTAATATACTCTGTCAGTATTCTTACTTTTATCATTCCCTTTATGTTTAGTGCTTTTACACCATGTCAGAAAAATTTTATTGGATAGTTTCCAAATCCGACGGCTAGATTTATATTGTGATTCATATAAGTGAAAAACAAATTATAATAATTTTTCTACTGATGAACGTTACAAATGAAAATACACTATTTTTTAGCTTTCATGTAAACTTATGCTTATATATTATTATTTGAGAAATCATTATCTTAACTTATTTTATATATATAACAACTCGAATTAAACTTTTTAAAGGTGAAATGGTACAAGTGAATTTTAAATTTAATTTCTCTTTTTTCTACATACAATATACTCCATAGAAAAACAGTATGACATAAAACTGACCTATTTTAATCAAATTGGATAGTATAATACTGTCGAAAATGAAATCCTATTTATTTTTTTTAGAAGTTCAAATCCTGAAATAACCCGGTGCTTTATTTTTTTCATGCTTAAAATTTATCGACAAAATAAATGGAACAAACACTTGTAGAATCTATGTGAATAATGTTTTAAATATATGAAAATGAATTAACGCGCGTATTGGAAAATCAAGCATCTAATCTATATTTAAAAATATGAAACAGAAGATAATTGACAAATATTATAATATCGTTCTTTATTGTCATTTTGTCTAATTCTAGTTTTGATTTTGACCCCAGTTTCTTACAAATTTATTAGAGGCTTAGTTGTTGTACAGTTTTAGACTTGTATACTTTATAATTCTTTAATCCAAAAGATAACGTGACAAAAATATTAATACCAATCAAGAACTAGTAGTATTAGTATATGACTTGAAACACTCAATCCAGAAATTTGAGTTCGAGTGTAAAGCTCACAGTGCACTTCAAAGGATGGAAACATTGATATAATTCTCAAATTTTGTACAGATTTTAAAGGCATTGAGAATTAATGATGATGAAAAGTCACTGTGTACGTGAGCTGTAATTTAAGGAGAAAAATATATGTTATACATATAAAGAGTATACAGTAGATCGTTTATCCGAATCAATTGGGACCGGACACCGTTCGGATACGCGATTGTTCCTATAGCCAAAAACCGAATGTCATCGTTGCAGTATATGAAACCGGACACTATACGAATATTCAAAATTTCTCATGCGGTAAACGGCCTTAAAGAAAAAGCAAAATAGGTGCAAAATGTCGCAATTTTGCCTTTATTGTGGAAAATAATTACTCTTTGGTCGCTGTACCATTGTACACCTTCGTTTTTCCGCTGCATGGTCTCTGATATTCTTGAGCAGCAGTAGTTGATTAGGACAGTACTCTGATTGTTGTTCGTACCACTCCATAGCTGTCTCTAACGCAGAAACCGCGTCTGCATTTGATGAACCCTAGGAATTTTCGTTGTTGTTGTTGTCCTTTTCTCCATCCGTTTCATCGTCGACAATGTGGGATTCTTATTGCACGGAAGTCACAAAATCGCCCTCATTTATAGCATCTGTATATCATGGCATCCAGACTTCTTCATTAACAAAACTCAACAAAAGAGCATGTATACACCCCTCACTTGGAAACAATCTGACATAATATTCCGCGCAGATGTTTACCAAATCACACAACCGAAATTCCTCAAATATCCCTCACCTTGGGTTTTCCCGTCACTTTTGGCCTCACCAAAAACAATAGTTGAGCATTGCACTGTCGAAAACGTATTCGGACTTTTGTCCGGATATTTGTCGTTCAGGACAATAAACGTTCGGATAAAAGACGTTCTATTGTACCTTATATATGATATCGAAATATATATTTGATATATATTTTGCATGTGCAGCGCAGCGAACTCTTCCATCATGCTCTTCCCTGTTGCAAGTAACAAAGAACAGGAAAGAAAGCGCTTAACAACTACCCCAAATAGCGATTCATTTTTACCTCAGTCATCTGAAGCGTGCACATTACACCTAATGACCCATAAGTTAGAGGTTGAAACTAATATCGTTGCTAAGGTCAACAGCTAACGACTCAGTGGATACGAAAAATTGAAAACTAAATGGTATACAGCCCAAACCTACTGGGTGGCCACGGTAGCGTAGTGGTCAAGGTCACGGATTTCTGGTCGTTGTGTCATGAGTTAAAGCTTAGTGCCACTGAAAACCCACTGTGTAGAGGAGCTGAGGCACGTTAAATCATTTGGAGCTCAAACGTCCTCCCTTTTGTGATTTTGGAAGTTAAGAGAGGGGGGATACCAACTCGTCCTTTGACCATGGTTCAAAATTACGAGGTCAGACACCAAAAGAAGTGTATGTGAATAGGGTCATTAACATTCTCTCACTCACTCACCCAAACCTACTTGTTGATTATGCAACTCCATAGGGAGTCTAAGACATTCCGAATAAATCACTACCAGTAATTCAAACGACATCGAGGCATGCGTCAACTTGACCTTCTATCTCACGAAGGAGCTCTCAAAGACAATGAAAAAACTCTACAATGAGACAAAGAAAACACCTACTAATGTTTATAAATTGCAGTAATGGCTGAAAATACCCTTCCCTGTGTATAGTTCAGAAAGTCCATCAACAGTAACAAATTTCTCGTTTGGGAAGAGAATATTCTCCTGCAATCCTTCTCCTGCATGTCGCAATCGACAAAGGATCTGAATAAAAGCGCTAACCACTAGCCCAATATGGATGCTTTTTCACCACAGTCGTCAAACGTGGGCATAGCATAGTTGCTAATCGATATATTAGCCGGTTCAAATAAAAAAATTTCATGGTTTACAGCTAACGCTGAATAAGTATAGAAAATATATCTAGTAAACTAAAAATAAATTGATACATGTTCTATTTATATAATGAATGGGCCGTGGGTAGCCTAGTGGATAGAGCATCGGACTCCAGACTGGAAGGCCTGGGTTCGATGCCCGACTCCACCAAATACTCGCCGAGTACAAAAGGAGAACGTGCTCATTAAATCAGTGGGTTCGAATGGTGTCGCCATCTATCGTGTTGTGTGAGCAAAATCGTACTGTCACTTGCTTGGGAGCTCAAAGCTTAGGCTAACGACAGGCGTAAAATTCTAGCCCTTAGTCGCGATGAATTTCGTTGACCTTGATCTGATTTTACTGTAGATCAGGTGGCATAAGCAACAGCAACATATAATGAAGATTATATATTATGCTGAACAGTGGCGTAACGAACACCCCCTCAACCCGCATTGCGGGGATGGGGGGCACAGATGCTCTTTACAACCCTGATGCTGAAGACATTTCCGCTTTCTAAATGCATTTTGAGTTAAACTGGTGTTTTTAAAAGTTATACTGAATCCAGCATTTGAAGAATATAAACAACGATATCTGAGGTTTTACTTGACACATTTGCTCCTGGTACCAAATTCCTAGATTAACGTATTATTTATCATACTTAAGTAGTATAGTATTTTTTACTACTAAATTACCTCCTCTTTCACTATAGTTACGGAGTCGAATCTATTTTAGAATCAAATTCCCTGTGCTAGAGTTGAAATAAATTTTTATAAATCTAATTTTCCTCAATCAATAAAGAAAATTGATCCTTTAGTATAGTTTTTCTTCTATTAGCCCTAAACGTGTCCCAGGGAATTTATGGAAGAAAATGCGACTGTTGACTCGGGAGACCCTTGAGGCATTTCCTTCGATATCTTGTTTTTCCATACTCCTTTTTGTTGCTGATTATTCACCGAAATTGCATGAAAAGGCCGAATTAAAGGAAATTATAAGCAAAACATGTTAAAAATGAAGCCTTGTCAAAAACATGAGGAAGTACCTAATTGATACTATATAGTAATTATTTTTTTTTAAAAAAGAACTTGTTAGGAAGAAAGATAGATTTAAATATAAATAAAACTGGAAAAATAAAACCTGGCTACACGAATTAAAACATATAGATAACGGCAAATGTTTTGCAGAAAACAGTAGTTAGGAAAATTGTTTTTCTCAGAAATTATCTATTTTCATATAACTAGAATAGTACACGTCATTATAATAATTTAAAACTCATCCTAAAAGACAATTTGTTTCCCCTGAGTTAGAAGTTTGTAGAACAGTTTTGGTATATTTTTACATCACAAAATATACAAACACATAAACATAAATTACGCTGCATGAATTTGTTTCTTATAATATAACTTTTATTTTATAATTTATATTATATATTTATCCTTCAATAAAAAAATTAAAATTAAAATTGTATATATATATATATATATATATTAAGTACTTTTAAACATACTTATTAAAATATAAGAGGTATACAACATAAAATACAAGTGTTTTCCTTCATTATAGATAAATAAAAAGATAAATTAGAATTTTAATGCGAACATAATACTTGAAACGCTTTATTTTCATATCACAAAATAATGGGAAAAATGTGTGAATTTCAATTTGAGGCGATTCAGAGCATTTAGTTGTTATCGAAATATTTTTCATATTAAGAAATGAGGAAAGATTTTTTGTTAGATACATGGAATCAAAAGCGGAAAGCAAAGTACGTGCAGTTTTCTCTCCTCTAACAATTAAACCTCTCCATCAATGTCTCTTGTAATAAAACTTTTCTTAAATAGCTATGAATTTATCTTTGGACTTATCTTTCAGATTTTTTCGTAATTTCGTAAATTTTCATAATCCTGAAGATATTTGTCCATTACAAGTTTATTAACTTCCATACACTTAAGTAATGCAGAGTGCCACACTGAGAATTGTACCACGTGCCACATGTGGCACGCGGGTAGTAGGTTGCTGATTTCTATTAGAGAACGTAAAAAGGGAGAATAGAAGTTAACTCAAGGGACCATAAAAAAATATTTTTTGAGCTTGTTTCAATGTATTACTATGCCAAAAATTTATAGCGAAAATTTGTTCCATGAAAGTTTATTATGGTATAAAAAATAGTTTGGACCTGGATCAATTAATTATATTTCTGAGAAGCATTTGGTAAAGGCATAACAGTTGTATCAAAGAATTTGAATGTGTGTGTGTGTGTGAACGAAATTACTTTATAGAACACATTATATGAGCATGTTTGCTGTTGTTTTTAATTTTTCTCACATAAAAATTTAATCTTTGAGTACGCGCAGACACTTATTTTGGAATTTGACGGCAACAAAACATTACACAAAAAAGTGCTATGCTGCCTCCGTTATGTAACACATTGATATTACATTGCATTTGAATAGGATCTTTGCTTTTCAAACGAGAGATGCTTTGAAACGACTTTGACATTGCTCATAACGATTTCCTCTCAGACTATAAAAGAAAAAAAGCTTAAGGTTAAAAAACAAATTTTTCCAAGGACAAGGTGTGAAATCATTCCACATATTAAAATAAAATAGAAAAAAATGAATTGGGAGAAATATGAAAGTATTTGTTTTATATAACCTAAAGAAATAATAAGATCAACTGTTTAATGATTTTTTAAAAAAATTATTATAATTTATTCTAATATCTAGAAAAGTTAACCTATGAAAGAAGTAAAAAAAAAGAAGGTAAATACCATAATTACCTTTATTTTTCTTTCAGGATAATATTTTTCATATTCTTTTAACTTTGCAAAAAAAAAAAAAAAATACTAATCAACATCTTACTTTTGAAAGAAAATTTTTCAGTCCTGAGTTAAACATTGTGGCAACAAATTTAAATGTGAAATAAGAATATAAAAATTAAATTTGTTTTCAAGTTGGTGCATAATTTTTTATTTGCCAACATTATAAATGGTACTCAAAATTTCGAATCCACATTTTTTTGCGTTTTATACTTATAAATTGTTTGTGGAAGACAATCAATAGTCTACTTCCTGAAACCTTAAAATACTTTAAAAATTTATAACATAAAATCTAATTAATTTTTTCAAGAAATAAATTACATATTAAAAATAAATGCATATAACAACTAAGATATAGCTCTATTGTGACAGCAATTTTGTATTATCAGTAAAATTTTTACAGAAAAATAATTAAAATAACTTTGTTGATAAAAAAGAGTTTTTCCCCCTTAAGTATACCGAAGAAAAAGTGTATTCTTAAAAATAAAAATCATTTACTCAAACAATTGTTTCACATGTTTTTACTTAATTTTTAATAAATTAAAGGGAACATAAATTTAATCGCACATAGAATGTATTTATAACTCAATTCAATGAAAAACATATATCAACCTAAGAAATAAAGTTGATATAGTAAGATGTTGACAAAGATCGCGTAAATACGATTCCCAATATGATCCCTCAAGTAATTAAAGTATCCTAAGTGTCTAATCTGTGTCTAGACATTGCATCAAAATCAATAAAATAAATATTTTTAAATGATCTCAACTTAACTGAAAAAAGTTTAAAATGATTTATTTAGTTTAATTTTTAAGGCAATCTGATTCCCATCGTGCAGACACATGTAAAAAGCGGATTAAAAAAAAATTGCAGATTTTTTTTTCTGCCTGCCAAACTTTTTTAACTGTCAATGAGAGCTTTTAAATTGCACCATAAATCAGATAAAGTACACGTACTGTACACAGTGATCTTCAAACTGTGTTCCACGAGTAACAGTAAAAAAAATTGAAAAGAAACTTATAAATATGTATGGAGAAAAATGGAATCACGTTCTCCCTAAAATTAGTATAATTATAAATACCTAAAGGACATCTTATTAATTAAAACTGAAAATTTTATTTATTTATAATAACATCATTTTTTTTGCGACACATTTCAAACTTTTATTGTACACTCAGTTAAGCACGGAGAGGAAAATGCTAATTTCCGGAAGCCAATCCGAATTGAAGAGGATGCAATTCGCTGCAGAGGTACATGGAAGTATGCAAATATGTTAGGTAACAGCCAATCGTGGTTTCATGTCAAGAAATATGCAAAAAGGGCAGTCTTATAAAAAGTCATCTTTAAGAAAGTTTGCAGAAGTTGATTGTAAGTGCTGATAGAAGATGTTTAAAACTTTCGTACAATTTGTTTTTGTTTTCAAGGCATACGTGTTTCTATGACTTCCAGGAAACGAATGGTTCTGAGCGCTGGCGTGCTGTGGGGAGCATTGAAGCAGGACACAGTCGATCATAAATGTTTCTCTTTCCTTCGGCGTTCATCATTCTGTAATCTCACGTTTATGGAAACAATTCCAAACCACCCAGCCAGTTGACGAAGGCCCGTAGGCGGTCTCATAAGGCTTACAACCCCCGCGGAAGATCGATAAATTGCTATTGTAGCCAAGCGGAATCTCAGAGCGACCTCCACACGTATGACATCTATGGTTACAGCGTCCATTGGTAAGGCTATATCTGCAGCTACTGTACGCCGAAGATTACATATGAATGGGCTGTATTCCCGGATACCTCGAGTTTGTATTCCTCAATCCGTCCAATCAAGAGGGGTACGATTTAAGTGGTGCCGGGAATATGGCAATTGGACTGTGTTTGACTGGGGCAATGCCATGTTTACTGATGAGTCAAGATTTGCTCTGGGGCCAGATGACAAGCGTATAAGGATATTGCGTAAACAAGAAACACGCAATCAGCCCCAAAACATCACCGGACATTACGCATTCCGAGGCGGAAGCATTATGGTGTGGGCAGGGATTTCATTAGGATACCCTGCCCGGTATCGAGATGTAGTCCTAGAATCCTTTGTGAGATTGTACGCTGCAGCAGTTGGCCCTACTTTTGTTTTAATGGACGATAACGCACGTCCCCATAGAGCTGACATCGTCGATGGCTATCTGGAGAGTGAAGGAATTGCGCGTATGGCGTGGCCAGCATATTCGCCCGGTACAAAAATGTTAAATTACCTAGAAATAAAAAAATGACCACTTATATGAAGCTAAAATTACTGCAAAGAATGCAATGTCGAAATTTTCAAGCAAAACTCAACACGAAAGTAAACACTTTCCTTAGTCAAATCCAAAGCAGAAGTTCTTTTCAGTCGCTTAGAAAAAACAGAGAACAGAAATAATGTATTTCTTTACTTCAGAGTGTTACAAATTTTAAAAATTTATTGAGTAGAATTTTTCTTTGCTGAAATTTGTACGTAATTTAAAGAAGTTGTTTAATTAGGCTTGTCACAACCACATTTACGTTGACAGCAGAGGTGACCTTGAAAGGTTACTGTCTGTTTAGTAACCTGGAACAGTTGCACTTATTTTTCTCTGCATCAGGAATTTCATCATTGCGTTTTGAATATGCGTGGAAAAATGTCGGGGACTCATAACAGCTATGAAAACAATGGTAAGTTAAGTACTATTCAAATAAGAACACAATACTGCTTCATACCGTGAATTTAAGTTAAATATTGTTATTGCACACCATTAGACACTGATTTTAGTTAATGATATTACGTCAGCTTTTCTCAAACTGTGAAGTGTGCCCTCGAGGGGGAAGCATGATAATCCCACCAGAGGGGCGCGAGGTTATCGAAAATTTGGAAATAAAATATTATATAAAGAAATGTTAATTTACTGAAAGGAAGCAAAAGAAAATACATTCTGACATAAGAAAAGAAAATACATATTTACAATGATATAATATAATTATAAATGCATCAGTACTGCACAATGTATTTTATCAATAATCCATTAATACTAAGTTAATGTGCTAAGTTAATATAAGCTTATTTCCCCATGGGATTGTGATTTTCAAAAATATATACAAAATATAAAACGTATTTTGATAAAATATACTGTTTCTATAATTAAAGCCGTATCGTAACTTTATCACCAATATACATTATTATTGAATTCAATACATTATTATTGTATGGAGGGGGGGGGGCGATGAAAATTGAGTCCCAAACATTGAAAGTTCGAGAAGTATTACGTTATATGAATTTAAATATTGAGTGAATAAATCTCTTCATATTTATATAATTCTGAATAAATTAATAGGTGAAATAAGATTATTGTTTTTTAATATTAGTAACAGAATAATTTGGAATAACCATGTTTTATTTAGAATATTAATGAACAATTCTCTAGAGTTTCATTAAAATTTTCAGTTGTAAATAATCATAAAAATTCATATTTTGAACGCAATTTATTTATAATTTTTGTGTATTATATTAATTATAGATTAGCAAAAAAAACTTTTTAAATAAAAGTTTAACATTTAGATATTTTATAAAACGCTTGTAATAAGATAAATGTATAACGCTTCAATAAAAAAAAATGTATTTTTCTAGAAAATATGGCTCTCTCTCTCTCTTATTTTTTTAAGCAAAATAAAATTCACCTGCACAAACTTATTAGCTATTTTAATAAATGCAGTTTTTATTGATTTTTTTTTAAAAAAAAATAATATCATAAATTTTAAATATGCAATATTTATTACATGCTCAAATTGAATCTATTGTTAAATATTTCATCTCACGTATAAAGAAATATCCTGATCTAAAACTCAAAAAAAGGCATATGCTCTTCACCATGCTTCGGAACTCATAATTTTTAATTCTCCAAATTTTTATTACAAGCTTTTAATTCTTTAGTTATAAAATCTCATCAGCTTCAGAAACTACATTTTTATCTAAGTTAATTTTGCAAAATATTCGTAATTGGTTTAATTCAAATTAATCTTTTATTTTTTTTCCTTAAAAATTGTTATTTTTTTACTTGCATTCCTTTGCTTCAACTACCATATATTTAAATAATTATTGGTGCTTGGATGCAGAGATGGGCAAAATATTACATATTAATAGGAGAAAATGCAAGCTTTCCTAATATTATTCTTAATAATTAGAAAGAGGATCCGCAAGGGATTGATACGGATTTAAAATGTTTCAATTACCATATGTAAGTTATTTTCAATTAAATTATATTCAGTTTCTTTAACCATTATTTGAATTTTTATTCGGTAGATGTTAAGGAAAGATATATCTACCCAATTATATTCTTCTTTTAGTTCTTATCCGGTCGCGTTCAAAGAATCTAGTTAAAATGGATGGATATCTAATTAGTGGGCTTTTAATTTATGGTTGCATTTCGTGTATATAGAAAATTGTTTTAATGTTTTAAAACCAAATTATTTTATTGGATTATTTTAATCATTTATTTTAGTATACGTACAAAAAACAGTGAAATATGTTTTACACGAAAATGCTTAAGATGAAATATTGGTTAATACGAAATAATACAAACAGTTCCTACAAACGACTATATATATATATATATATATATATCGCAATTGAATGTAATTTTCATATGGATTTAGATTTTCTATCTGTTATTTTCAATAGGGTTTTACTCAGTATTATTATCAGAAAGGAGGAAGATTGGCTGGCCACAAAACATGCTCAACTCCATTTTTATATAAATAATTTTATATATAAGCTGTCCTAAGTCAGCAATGTTTATAATACTACAGAATCCATACTTTTATATTTTTTTACATTAAACTCTATTATTTTTTTCCATATATCCTTTTAAAACTATTGTATGGTTACCTTGCGATTTCAATTTTATCAGTTTTAATTATTTATTCATCTCTTTGTAGAGAAATTGTGACTATATAAATATATATTTATATGCAGTTTCATACATTTTTTTTAAACACGAAATGAAAATCGCTTAAGGTATACGAATACGTTCGAGATTCTTTTAAAAACATTACTTAGAAAAATACTTATACCCATTTTAACTTATTTGTGTGTAAATAAGCTATGATTATGTATGTTTGCAACAAAGTATTTAAAGTGGTAAATTTATAAAAAAAATTTTTTAAAAATTATGAAAATTCCAAAATTTTTATATGAATATCTATTGAGACCCATTTTGTATAAATTATCAAAATAATTCTCTCTCTCATTTATATATATATTAAAAACAATTATAATAATGATCTCAATTTTAATACAATTAATTGTTAAAATATACTAATTAGTATATTTTTGATAAAAGAAACTCTTTTGATTTAACATTATTAAAATGCTTTGGGAAGTAACCCAATCTCTCTCTCTATCTATTTTAGAATGTCATCTTAAATTTTATAAAAAGAAATAACGATTTAGTCACAGATAATGATTAAGCAAAATAATGTAAGCTTTTCGAAATAATCGCTTGAATACAACTATCAAGTAACTCATTTTTAAATATATGTCTAAATTATCTCTCTAATTCTCTTTAAAGTTTAATATTATTCTTTTTTTTTCTCCTTCTGTTTTTTTATTTTTAATTTGTTTTAGTTTGCTTTGTTTAATTACAAAAACTATCCAGGTGCGCCACTAATTTTTGCATCTGCTTTATCAACTTAACACGTCATTTTAACGTCATTTAGCGTATTGTTTCGTACGTACATTTTTCCGCTCTCCGTTATTTGCATTTTTCATGTAAGTTTTGCTTCATTATTCCTTTTCAAAATATTTTTATTTTATTTTGTTAGATTCATTTCTTTCATATTTTTTTATTTCATTTATTTTTCTTTTAGTTGCAATTACACGTGGTTTTAGCCTGACTTTCAATATTGGTATGTTTTCTGTTATGTATAAAATTTCTGCTGAACAGGGAAGGTAATCATAAAATATATTAACCCTAATTTTCTGGTCCTAATTCAGCAACAGCTTAGAAATCATACAGGTCTTCATTTTAGTCTATTTACTCTTTAGTTCTTACATTTTAAGTTCTAATTCTTCCATTTATACATAGCTTAGTTAATTCTTCTATAATAGACTTTCCATTTTTTTAAGTGTTTCTTTAATCTGGTTTGAATGTTCTAGCTTTGTTAGTGATATATTTTGTATTATCAATTTTATTATGCATGTATTTCTTTATTTATGTTACTATATATATATATATATAGAACCTGTAGTAAAATCTTTCGGTTACAAATGTAAATGAAATTTCCAGAGCTAACTGAACAGCCAATAGCTTGCCATATTTTACAACACCGTTACACAAATACTAGACGATAATCTAAACACTTTTCTTGTAATAATTATTATTTTAATACACACCCTAGAAAATATTATGAGATAAAAACATGCATAGTTTCAAAGATATTTATTGGTAATACTTTGAGTTATCATTTTGAAAATTTAATCATGTTAACTGTAAAGTTAAATATGAATATAAATATTCATAATATAGCATAAAATGTAATATAAACATTATACAGCTTAATACATTTCGCATATTTTAAAAACAGCGAGACATTGCTAAATATTTGATAAGTATCATTTCCTACAACTCACAAATATAATCTCTCTTCTTAAAACTAAACTTTACTAAGAATAATTTTTCGTTTAAAAATTTTGCATGCTAGTGTTATGTAGCTATTGCATTTATGTAAAAAAAAATCACATTAAATATCTATGCTTTTTAAAATACATATCTGGATTACAAAATTCTCTTCAATGATATAAACGTATATTTCTGAGGATAACAAACAGCATTGATGCAATTTGGAATCAACTGGGGATTTACGGTTTTCACTAAATATTGTATCCAAGTATAATATTGCAAATAGATCTATAAAGTTTTATCTAATTTTAGTGTTACATGTTATTTATCACAATTTTCAAAAACTAGATTTCTGTCCTTTAAAAAGTTTTTAGAAGAAAGATGAAAAGCTTTTATTTGGTCTTAAAGCATTTACTGATTGAAATTTCTATCAACAGCTGGAAATAAAGAAAAAGGGAAAGGTTTCGTGTTCATTTTTTAAAATAAATTATATTCATTCTAATGTATATTTCAGTATTATTTGAATAATGAGGTAAATATACACATTGGATTACTTACCAAGTATTAATAAATTGAAATTAATGAGTAATTTCCTTCGTTAGCTTTCTTACCCTTAATGGATTAATATATAAACTTCTACAATTTAATTCACGATTGATCGTTAGGGTACTTTTTTATTCGTGCTATCTTATTATTAAATGTGATGTTTTTATTTTAATACGATGTGTGAATGATAAGTAAGGTTTCCAATGATATAAAATAAGTTTCCGACAATGTAAAATAATAACAGAGGTATCAGAATGAAGGAAATTGATTACTTTTACATATTGTAATTTCTTTTCTGAACATAGTCACCACTAACAGTTACACATTGATTCCGGTAGGCTCCGTATCCATTTGCGCAAAGCTGTCTGAACTTTGGCAACCTGGATTCATCACTATGACCCAGAAAACAAGAAGCAATCTATGGAATATCGTCATTCTGATGCTCCGAGTGTCAAGCAATTCAATACTTTAATGTCAACAAAAAAAGTCATGCTTCTCATCTTTTGGAATGCAAGTGGTGTGCTTCTACACGAAACTTCTGACTAAAGAATTGAGAGTGAATTCTGACAGGTTCTGTATAGCATTAAGTTCACTTAAGCAACGGATCCGCAGAAATAAACCGAAAAGAAACATTTTTTTTAAACACGACATTGCATAACCGCATTGCAGTGCACAAACACAGGATGTCATGGAAAACTGAAATTCACATTGGTTCCACACCCTTCTTACAGCCCAGATTTGGCACCGTCAGACTGTTGCTTGTTACCAAAATGGAAGAAGACCATAAAAGGTCGACGTTTTTCAACGGATGCCGAAGTTCAGGCAGCCGTGTGCTAATGGATGCGCAGCCAACCAGATTATTTTTTCTTGGGAGGAATAAAGAAATGGATAGAAAGATTGAACAAATGTGTAGCTGGTAGTAGTGATTATGATCAGAAATTAATTTGCTTTTTGTGAGAGTAATAAATTTCTTTTATTCTGATACCTCTGTTATTATTATACCTTGTTGGAACTTTATTTCATACTATTTGAGACCTTACTTATCAATCATATCTCGTAAAGAAGAATATTGCATCGTACTTAACTAGGTCTATTCAATCCGTATCACTAATACACATAGAACTATACAAAAAGGATTTTATTAATTTTAGATTGAATGTATTTTGAGAGCAACACAATGCCTTATAGACTACACCAAGATAGTAATGTATTCATATAATATTATTATCGTTCGTTGTCTCCTGCCATTTCATAATTGTAACATAGCTACTTAGTTGATTAGCTGTCGGCTACTTTTCTCTTTCACAGCACCAATAGCAAAAAGACACACTAAATGGCTTATTCCTACATGTGGGTAATAGATAGACCCCACCTGTTGTCAGCAACAAAGGTCCATTTGCTTGTTTCCCTTAACATGTGATCCTGCTCCCTATGTGTGGAAAGGATGGACCGTTGTTGTGGTGAGAAAATGCGAAAAACTGTATATTGTGCGTCCTAGTGACATGTAGATTTATGACTCATAACTTTCAACATGTTATCCAAATTGGGAATGAGCTCGAACTGTACCTTGTCCTGAAGAGCAAATGGTGTTTGGACCGATTCTGAGTGTGTCATGTGTAAGATTGCGTTCTTTCCCACTAGGAATGGAAGAAAATTCAAGGGAGGAGGGTAAAACCATCATGCACGAAAGCTTAAAAATACGGAGAAAAGAAGAGGAGATGGTGGAGGAGAAGCATAAAAGAGAACATGGTAGGTGTAGAATTAGGTGAAAAAAGCTTAATCATAGCTGTACGTGCAATAGATGAAAACTGGTTATAACTTTCGATTAAATTTGTTAAATAAATATATTTTTTACTAATTCTATCTGATCTACCAGTAAATTTTATCAAGCCTTGGTCACTACTTTACATTATGTACAAATGCTCTTAAAAAGCATGGTCTGATTGAGGTTGATGAATCTGATACTTTATTCGTTGAAGAGAATAATGAGAGAAAATAAATATTTACAAAGAAATATAAACACAAAACAGCTTGGTTATCACTTTCTACATTAATCGCAATAAAATAAAATTGTGCGAGTTCTTTTTACTTGTATTAAATTAAAAATATAAATAAATTAAACTTATTACTTGATATATATTTTATCAATGTTCTAACTTAAGAGATAAAATAACATTATAAAATTGATCACAGGTTCCATACTTTTCGAAATGCAGCAAAGACTTAAATGCTCCGCTCTCGAACAATGAAATTTTTTAAAACAAATTGTATGGTGTTATTTATTTTAGAAGTGAGAGATAGAGTTTTCTTAATGTCTATCTACACATGTATATAACAATACAAAGGCTTTTGCCGATGAACTTAATTTTGACGACTTAAGTGACGACTTCTGAGCTGGAAACACCCTCTTTCATCTAGCCCACCCCATCCACGGAAAGGACATTGAACTCAGACAGATTTAAAGTGCGCATCTGTTCCCTCTACACGGATGGTCTCCAATGGAACTAGGATACGAACTCGTTGCACACCAACCACGAGTTTGTGACCATAATCACTAAGCTAAATCAGCCACATTTTTATGAAAAAAAGACCGAAAAAGAAAAAAGTGAACGATCATGCACAAAATTATGTCAACCAGATCTAAGAGTTTAATGAGAAAAAAAAATCAAAAATTCCTGTTGCCTGTCATTTTGTTTGTTGTGAAGAATTACATAAAATACATGAAAGAAAAATATAAGGAATAAGAAATACTAAACAAATAATTGAAACATTTTTTAATTTTTCGATTTTTCATTCTTTAAAATCTCTTATACACATAGTAATGAAACAAATATATGCAAATTATTAACCATAGACTAAAATAAATACAAGCCAAACTAGTTTTATCGTATTCATTCAGGATAAATTAAATTTTCTTCAACCAAAGGAAGGGTATTTTCAGAGTATTTTTACGAATTAAAATTTCCTTTACTTAAAGAAGTTAAAAAATTTTATGTATGTAAATAGTGAGCCCATTAAATCAGAATTAATTATATCAGTCAATTTCACACATTTTTTTCTCCTCAATTATTTTTATATTTAACGTGATTTATATATTAAACCATATAAAATTATCCAATCTTTTAGCTTTTATTCCAAATTAAATGTCTGCCACTTTGAATTTTTTTTTCCAGATCACACTAAAATAAAGTTAAGAAAACGAATACTTCAATTTTTGAATGCAATATCAAACATTTAAAGTTATTGATTGCATTTTTTCCCATTAAAAACGTCTAGACATGAATTTTGTTTTATAGTAATTGTAGATAAATAAGAGTGATAAATAATATTTTCCCTCACTTCATTTTCTTCGTAATGTAGATTTTTTAAAAAATTTAAATGAATCACGAATAAGTTTTATCTGTACATGTTTCTCTCAATATATTGTCTGCTTCTTTGAGTTTTAATGGAGTATTGTATGAAATAAATTTATAGGTTAATATTAAAACAGTGGAATTGGTAGCCTAGTGGTCAAGGTCACGGATTAGGGGTTGGTTTATCATGAGTTCAAGCCCACACACACACACAGTGTCGCTGAAGACACGCACTGTTCAGGGGGTTGATGCAAGAAAAATCCGTCAAACATCCTCCCGTTCAAGTGGTGTGGAAATTAGGAGATAGAGCTGCCAGCTCAGGGTCATCCTCGTCACTTGACCAAGGTTTAAAATTACGAGGACCATTGGCAATAGCTCTCATATAGCTTTATAGTGCGACATTAACATAACTCTCACTCAATTTATATATAATATGCATCACATAAATCCTTAATTATCAGAATTAATATAAAGTCAATAACTGGAGCAAAACCTAGAAAATACTTGAAGGAAACGGTAGTATTGTGGTCAGTTGCGAGGTCGTAAGTTCGAGTCTTAGTGCTACTGAAGACCTTTCATAGGTTAATGCTTATTAAATCTACTGACGTTAAAAGTCTTTGCTGTGGTAGTTTGGATAAAAAGAGGCATTTCAAGTGTCGTCCTGGTCACTTGACAGAGGTTCAACTTCATCAGGTTGGTCACCTAAGCCGGGGTTGATTTATATTGTGATATACAAAAACACACACTATTGATTCCCCAAATATTAATAAGATCTCTACAAAAATAAATTAGTTTTTTTATGTATTTCTCAAGGTTTTTAAGATAGATAAATGTTATTTTTTGTGTAGGAAAATTGAGTACATAAAATCAAGCTAATATCATGAAAAAAAGAAAAGTTTATATAAATACAAGAGCAGTATTTTTTTAAAAATGGGGGAGGGGGGTGAAACATGTATTAATCTCAAATCATCTGCAAATTAAGATTTTTTTTTAATTATTGTGATTTTTTTCTGCTTTTATCTACATTTTTTATGCAGCACATAGTTATATCTTCTCCTGAAAGAAACTACTGAAACTGTTGCGGTCGGCATTTTAAATGCTGTATAAATAAGTAGAGACTTTAAAAAATAAATGTTAATAAACCTTCCAATATCACACATCCTTCTTCCCCCTTTAACACTTTTTGGATTACTCTGTGAAGATACCAGTTAAAAATTTAATCTTTTTTTCTTTTCAATCAAAAAAAAAGCACGTGGACATTTTTGACTATTTACTTTTGGTTATCTAAAGGACTACTATCAGACATTTTTCAATTTATTTTCTTTCTACATATCTTTAAACTCAAATATTATAATTACATAGAATTTAATATTTTACACCTAGCATTGCGAATAACTTTTTGCTTCGATTTTGGTTCTTTCCTTTAATGCTTAAGATAAAGACAAGAAAGAAGGAAAAATAACCAAAAGACTTGAAGTTGATATAAAAAAAATGTTCTAATTCTATTGTATAAAAAATAGACATCCATTTCTTGTTATTGTAGAAAATACATTAATGTATGGTATGTTCTGTCAGAAATTTGTGTAATACACTTTACGCATACTTTTTAACACTATAAGCCCTCTGACGAGTATATGCTAATTTTTAATTCAAGTTAAGTAAAAATAATTTATATTCTGATAAGGTGCATAGAGTAAGGAAAATATATTCATATTTTTAATTCTTGTTCACTAATTTTTTTCCTTATATATAAACCTTGTTTTAATTTTAAGTCAACTTTGGATTTTTACTAATTTTTTACCATTTTCCTTGGAATCTTTTGTACTTCTACATGAGCTGTCCAAACACATAATCTAGTAATAAAAGAAAATGTTTGACTTTGTATGTATATGAAAGTACATTCATGAAATTTAATTCCAATATGTGCATTTATAGAATAACTTCAAATATGCAGTTGTGGAATATCCAAATTCATAATAAAAAATATTTATTTAAGAATTAATAGCTGTTTAAAATTTTCATGCGTGTTTGGGTCATTTATGCTAAAAAAAGAACACAGAAATGAAAGCTTATAATTTTAAATGCTTTTATAATTTTAATATGTTTCCTTTCCTTCTTTTCTTTTTACTTTCATCTTGCTTAAGCGTTCTTTCTCCCGATATTGCCGACTGAGTCCTTTTGTATTTGACCTTTCTGTTTCTTACTTCCATTTATTTTTATTTTAGGCGTTTGGTGTTATTTTTGGGAATAGGAGGAAACAGTATCGAAGGAAAATGTGTCAGGGGATTTCTGGTCAAACACTTGCGTTTTCTTCAAGGAATTCCTTAGAAGACGTTTTATGGATCAAGTAAAAAAAAAAGCTATCGACGAAAGAGTTCTTTCAATTAATAAAAAATTAAAATCAGTTATGGAACTATAATTGGTATATTTGCATACAAAAAGGTAAAATGCAGCAATATATTTCAATTAAAAAGTTAAATAATTTATTAAGAATATATTCTGTTATCATGTAGCGGTTTAACTTGTAAAATTTACATAGGGTCCATGCGAGAAATAAGGAAAGGAGAATAATTATATCATTCTTTAATGTTTAAATTCCTTTAACATAGTCTTTTTTGATGATAGTATTGACACAGTGCTTCACAAACTTTTAATATTTGTGACTCAATTTTCAATAGTAAATTTGATCGCGTCCTCCTCCATACAAAAACAATATACAATGCACCGTAAAAATCCGTTGCACCGGTGTAAAACAAGCACCTATTCTTTCATGCTGCATTTTTTAATTTTAATGTACATTCGCCGTATAACGCGCACTTACTTTTTTACTAAGAGACCTGGAATGTACGTGTGCTATGCTCTTATGTCTTGAAGTCATTTATTCGAGGTATTGTCCCAGACTTTAGGGGAAAAAAGTATATTTCTAGAACTAAAGCCCCACACCGATAAGGTGTAAATGCATAAAGCATGCCATTTCTTTTAAATAAACAGTATTTGAATACATGTAGAGGTCTAATTTCTACTATGCTCATATATTTTCTTAATTTTTAGAGATGTCCTTTTTATACCCGGCGTACAACGCACTCCCGTAAATTTCGAACTTATTTTTTGTGTTAAAAGTGTGCGTTGTACGCGGGGCTTTACGGTAATAGTAATATACTTTGGCATTAAAGCTGAATTAGGATTTTTATTACAAAAGGAACAAATTATTAAGATAAGTATTAAAATTTGTCTATGGCAAGCTCATGGGAGTCACTAGTAATTATTTAACTTGTGTGTGTTTTTAACTTAGTATTCATAAATTAATTTTGAAAAACATTGTGCAGTACTGATGCATTTATAAGTATATTATATCAATTTAAATGTGGATTTTATTTTTTATTATGTTAGAATGTATTTTGTTTTGCTTCCTTTCAGTAAATTAATAATACATTTATATATAAACAATCTTTTATTTTCAATTTTTCGATATGCTCGCGCCATCCACGTTGGGTTTTCACGCTTCCCTAGGAGGCTTCTCGACAGAAACGCAGTATTAGCAATTATAATGCATATTTCTTTTTACACTTCAATAAAGAATAATTACAAATAGTTTGAGTAATAGGTAGCAAAATATACCTCTATAGTAGACCTTTGCATGGCTTCAATGTTGTAAGTGTTGCTTCTAATTGCAATGCCATAATAGTTTTTAATCTGGTCAATCGTAACACGGCAAGTTTTCCTTTCCCACCAAACATTTTTGTCTTTTTATCTTTCCACATTCCATGACCAGATGTTTTAAATTTGTTAAAGATTTCGACAATTTATGGGAAAGGGTAACAGGACAAAAATTTATGCGTTGAGGTAGGTCAAGACACAGCAGGCAACAAGAAGTCTTGTTTCACATTGTTGAAACATCGCTTTGCCGAGATCTCGAAAATAGGACACTGCCACAGGCCTTAAAATCAGATGAATGTTACGCTGGACTTTTAGGTTACCTACAACTGGATGAAGAAATGTTTGTGTCACGTATTCAATGATTTCATACTAGGTGAAGGGCCCCTATGTGGATATCGAAAGCGAACTGGAAATTTTCGTTCTATCGATGCTTCTACAGATGGATACGGGTATTATGATGATGCACGATCAAACCCTCATCTGAAAAGACAAAGTAATACTTTTGGTGTATCTAGATTTATTATTGGACGTACCACTAATTATATGTCTCTCTATGCTGCATTGCAATAGGACGCCACAATAATGTGGCCGTATAGACAACCTGTGCTACTCCAGACTACATCGCACTGTCCATGGTATTTTTCATGATGCTAACAAGCCGCATCCTTACTCAGGGTCCATAAATTCCGCAAGTCCAATCTCTCAACATATCTGTGCTCGTGGAATTGTTGACAAGATCTCTTTGAGATCACGTATAGAATTCAGCAAGACCATTTTGAGCCATTGGTTACATATTAGCAAGATAATTGTTAGATTTCAACCATTGCAAGTAGCCATGTCGCTAACAGAAAATCGCCCTCTCTATAGACTAAGATCCTGCCACTGTTGAATTTTGACTTATGCTGGTAACCCTGTCTTTTTTTATATAAACCACAATTCAATCCTCTTATAATCAACAAACATTCAAATGATATCTCACAATGGGGAACTCACTGCATATTTTTTCTTTTTTGCAATGATTAAGAATCTTTTTTTATTCTTTATAGTTGGTTATTTGAGGTCCAATTTCTTACCTCCATGTAAATTTAATGTTTGTATCATCTCTTCCTTATGGTGGTGCAATTTTAAAGGCTAGCAGTTTAAATACATTCGAAGCGATAACTATAAAAGACAATTAGCCAAAATCATCATGACGCAATTTAAAAGTTATTTGTATACCATTTTCAGTTGAAGTTCTTTAAATTATTTTCAATCATTTACAGTGAGTATAATCAATTTATTTGTCTGCATTGATCAAATTATATCTTCTTGACTATATTGTTGATATGTATGATTGTAAATACTGATAACGTAGTATTATTTGTTTTCATTAAAACAATATTTCGAAGTGGATCAGGAGGTTTGGACTCAACTCCATTGTCAGCATCGCAAGTTATGAAATAGATATGCGCAAATAATAACAAAAATAACTTAGGAGCAATAACTCTACTAGGGGATGCAATCACATTCAAATTCGAAAACAAAATATTATTTTTAAAAAAAATTATTAATTTACTGAAAGTTAACAAAAAATAGGTTCTAATATAACAAAAAATAAAATTAACATTTTCACTAATTAAATAAAATTATAAATGTATAAATACAGCACAATGGTTTTTATAATTAATTTAACAATTCTATTTTAAGAAAAAATTTATAATAATTAAAAGTGAAAATTTGACCTTGTCACATATAAAATAATATAAAAAAGAATTACACATATCTTAATAATTTTTACGGTTTCCAAATAATCCTTTCACTGGCGGTTAAGCGTTACGTGATTCGCTCTTCAATGTCTCCGTTTTCCAAGTAGGAGTGCTGATGTGATGTATTGGGGTAGGAGGGGGGAGTGGAAACAAAGAATAAATAAGGAAATCCTCTGATATAAGTAATCCTATTGAATAATCAAATAAATAATCCATATTGAATAAAAATAATAATCCATTTTGAATAATCAAAAACAAGAGATTTTTTTTAAAATATTAATTTACTGAAGTAAACAAACAAAATACATTTTGACATAATAAAAAATAAAATTAACATTGTCATTGATATAATACATTTATAAATGTATCAGTACTGTACAATGCATTTTATACCTAATTTAATAATACTAAGTTAAGAACAAGTTTAATTATAACGAGAGACCCCATGGGCTTGTGATATACGATATTACATACAAAAAATAACACATATTTTCATAATTTGTACGGTTTATAATTAATCCCTTAACTGTCGGTTAAAGTTTAAGTGATTCTCTCCCCAGGGCCACCATTTCCCACGTAGGTAAGAGTATGTTATGTATAAGGGGAACGGGAAGAAAATGAGGAAATAAGGAAATCCTCTGACATAGGTAAATCCTTCACAAACGTTCTTTTTGTCAAATTCCTTTTATTGAATTCCAAAGCCTTTGGAATAATTTTATGGATAGCAATGCACAGAAAACATCGTACTTCGGAAAGATATATGTTTATACGTCCATGGAAAAATTAATGCTTTATTTGAGTGAGACTTTTATATACACCGGTTGTTCTGGATAAAATCGTTCTTCAGTATTGTAACTTTAGTGATAAAGTTATTGAATTCAGTATATTGGTATTTGTATGGAGGGAGGTACGATGAAAATTATGGTTAAATATTGAAATATTGAAAGTTTGAGAAGCACTGGATTAACTAATAATGAAATTATTCTAGATCGCTTTTTTCTGGAGACCTGTGTATCTAAAGATAAATGTAATATAATGCCATTCCATTTTAGTGAAAATTAAATTATTCAGATGAAGAATTTAATATTAGAATGAGAAAATTTTTAAATAGAAATGGTTTGTGAATTGAAAATGAAATTGAAAAAATAATAAATTATTCTTCTGAGTACTAATCTCTCAATGTAACGCTATAAATCTAAATCATTATAAAAATTTATATTTGTAGTAAAGTAAAAATTTAAATTTAAAAGCTACTTTCATTAATTTCCCCTAAAAATAATTTAGGAGTATATGTGTATAACAAACGCTTTTTATGTGGAATTTCTGCTAATTATTTCTGAAGCATTGAAGGCATAAAATGAGAAATCTATAACAGTGTAATTTCCTTTTTAATGTCAGTCAGTATAAAAACTAAAATAATATCAATAAACTGCCGATAAATTGCAAATCATTCATAACTTGAATCGATTAAAGATATTTGGGAAGCATTCCAATAGAAATTTTAGACGGGTATAAAAATATTAAATATTTATAAATTGATAAGTGTTGAATTATATATAAAAGAATAACAATACGGCAGACAATTTCTAAAAACACTTAATTCTTTTCAATATAACGATTTGCTTTGTTATTCAAAAAGATAAATGATGATGTGTTTGTATAAAAAATAATATATGTCATGGTACATTATATAAATAACTATTATTTTGATACATATTTTATCACACAAAAAAAAAGGAAGGGTTGTTTTTTGTGTGAGCATTTGGTGTAACAGTAAATATCATTATTTTCATTTTATGTTTTATCCTGCAAATATTTTTTAAATAAGATTTTATATATAATTAATTACTTAGATTACAGAGTAAATCTAATGTAATTATTAGAATTTGAACATTAAATAACCTTTTTTGTGAGCATTGATTTGTATTATGTCGAATAATGCGAAGTGTAAATGTTTTTTTTTCACGAAAAATCTTTTTTATATTAGGTTAAACACTTTTTTCCCACTTTTATTCTTAACTTTTTAAGAGAAGTAGATATTGTTAGTAAAACGTTAAAAGCAGCTGCAATTTTTTGTTTGTTGCTGAAAATTTTTTGTAAACATGTAACCCATATTTAGACTACATGTATGTATTTAGAATCCTTTTTTAGTTCGTTGTTAGAATTTAAAAATTCAAATATAAATACACAGTTTTACAGTTTACTTTATTCTTTCATAAGTTTAAGAAAAATCTATTTTATTAAGAAAGAATTTTCCAAAACCATTATTTTGAAATTTTAAGTTAACTTTTGCATCAAAACAATTTATTTTTAAGAAATCATTTTATAAAAACAAATCTTAAATTTATATATTCAGAAAACCTAGAATTGTTACCTCCCTTGAGATGTTTTGTGGTTTAACTAACAAAGGTACAGTTAAAGTAATATGTTGAATGCTTAAAGTTTTATTTCAAGACGAAAACTCACGATTATTATTTTAATATTACTTCGTATGTGTTCCATGTTTACATCAAAATCATATTTTTTAATTTTTTCAAAGTCTACCTAAGTTTAAATATAATAGAAATTATGTACCATATATGCTAAAAAAATGAGGCTATTGTTTAGTAATTCTACTCTTATTTTTATGAAAATCAAAAGTGTCTCATTATTCTTACATTGTGCGGTTTGTGTGTGAAAATATTTGCAAATTCCGTACAATTTAATAGCTTTCTTTTTCCCTAAAGTTGTAACCATATAGTTATATGTTGATATTTAAATAAAAACCGAGAGTTATTCTTTTGGAACAGGAAAAGGAAAACACTTGTTTTCTTTTTTCCACTTATACTTGCAGTCATAAAAATGAAATTCGAAACTACAAATAAATGCTAATATTCCTTAAAAATACTCTGCACATTTTAATATAAATCTATTAAATATTTTATTTAAATTAAGGCATTTAAATTTCCCCGGAAAGTGCTTTATTCATGAATATTTAATTTGTAAATATTTAAATTAATACATGTCTGAAAAATTATACACCAGAACTACAACAACTCGATGAGCTTTATGCCTAATTGATTATTTTCCCTTTTAGAACTTTTATTAATCGTAATTATACTGTTGATTTGCACTATTTCCTCTTTTTGTGTTTCTTTTCTCATTAAGAAACTAAACATAAAGATTAACGTATAATATTTTTACTAGTTGTCTCCGTAACAAATTTGAAACCTTTTCTTTATGAACATTTCACATACATTCGGCATTTCAAAAGGAACTTGCCATACGATAATGATTGCTTTCATATTAGTTACTTAAATAAGTGCTTACGTATTATACCACTGACCAATTTAGAAGAAGTGTCAATTCAAAAATTGCGGCCAAATGCTGTCATCGTTATAAACACTGAGTTCGAAAATACACTGCTGGCCACCGTACATGCAACACCCTGAAGGAAGTACGCAAATAAAATAAAATTCACAACATGCATAAGCGGAGGTGAGATATGCAAATTATTAGAATTTCAGCGCAGACACACATCACGCACGCCTGTGGCGCCACCTCAAAGCGATTTTAAGGCTTGAAGATTTCAAAGCTTTCAAGTTAGGCAATTGTGTTTTTCTTGTGGTTTTTTCAAAAAACGATCAGTTATGTCTCGCAGAAAACAAGCGATCAGCTTTTCATCAAGTGTCCGAGTTCGACAGAGAAAGGATAGTGACCTACCGAGATTGTGGATAATCTTTCAGGGATATCGGTAGTCGTGTTGGACGAAACCAAACAACTGTAATGCGGATATGTGACCATTGGATGCAGGAGGGTACGACGGACCGACGTGGTCAATCGCATCCACCTCAGAGCACCACTTCACGTAAGGACAGGTAAATTGTGCGCATGACAGTGATGGATCGCTCAGTCACATAACGAACCACAGCACAGCACATTGAGTCTGTAACGCATAATTCAGTGTCTGCGTGTACCATTCGACGCGCTCTTTACAGCAGAGTGGTCTGTCCGCCAGACATCCATTGCCTGGTCTACCCTTGACGCAGAACCACAGACGTCTCCGCCGCCAATGTTGCGATGAAAGAAGGATGTGGGAGGCAGAATGTAATGAAGTTGTCTTTACTGACGATTCCCTCATCTGTCTGCAACACCACGATGGTCGGATTCGAGTCTGGAGACACCGTAGAGAGAGGATGCGGAACAGCTACGTTATGCACCAACTCACTGATCCTGCACCATTTATTATGGTATGGGGCGGTATTGGATCTCATTCTCGCAATCCTCTAGTATGCATGGCCGGTACTTTAAACAGCCAGCGCTACATCTCCGAGGTGTTGAAGCTTGTTGTCCTTCCTTACTTTCAGGGCTTGGCCATAGCCATATTTCATCAGGATAATGCGTGACCACACGTGACACGCATTGTCCAAAGGTTCTTCGTCAATCACCATACTGAATTGTTTCCCTGGCCAGCTCACTCTCTGGACCTTTCTACGATAGAAAACATGTGGCCGATGGTTGCTCAACGATTGACCCAGATTACACCTCCTGCTGTCACACCAGATCAACTTTGGCAACGTGTGGAAGCTGCTTGGTCTGCTGTACCCCAAGAACACATCCAAAGTCTCTTTTAATCAATGCCAAGACGTCTGGCAGCGGTCATTTCCAACAATGGCGGCTACTCTTTATACTGATTCTGGCAGTAATCACACTTCACAGAAGTCTATAAATTTAATCATTTGATACTTGGTCAACATGTTATCTACAAAGAAAATTTTGTTGTGCTATCTCTTGTCTTTCTTGGTGTTGCATTTGCGGTGGCCAGAAGTGTACATGGGATAAGTTTTCACTATTGGCTACATATCTCGTATTTGACTATATCCAACATTTAAAAGATCACTAATCGACAAAAGAAACATCGTTCCTAAATTTCAGATATCTAGCCCTAATAACTAAAAAAATGCCATTTTTTTATTATACATTATGCTCTTGAAAACCAGACAATCCCCTAGGAAAATGTTTTTGGTAAAACCTGTTCTTAGCGAATCTCTACCCAAAAGAAGGGGACACATATTTTCAAAATTTCCAATCTGTTAATCGTATAATTCAAAAACGGGATGTATTATCTATAATAACATTGATAATTTCCCTTCGAAGTACATATTCAAAAAAATCTTCATTCTTGGTGGATCTTTACTCTACATGTTTTCATGTTTGTCAGAGTAATCGTTTTAAAAAAAGTACATATTTTTTATATTTGTTACGTTCCCGTAACTCCCTCCTTTTGGAATCAAATTCTGAGAAACTCATTTTAAGCGTATAATTTCTCAAGAAAAGAAACATGTTTTTCCAAATGTGAAGTATGTACGTGTAATAGTTACAAAATGGGAATTTTTGCTTATAACACAACACGGGTTTCCTCGTCCCACTTGGAAGTCGATTTTTGCTTTACCCGTTCTTAAGGGATAGCTACTCAACGAGCATACACGTTCACAAAATGTAAATCTTGTAAGTTATATAGTTAATATACACTGATGAAATAAATTGAGAGAATTTGCATATTTCATCGAATTACATGAAAAAAATTCAACTGAATGAAAAACCATGATTCTAGATAAAAATACAAATCTTTTACGGCAAATCGTAAGCGTACACTGGTGTGTAGGTGGAGCCAGCAGAAAAAAATAGGTTTTCTAAGCTAAGACGTATTTCGTTCGCCAGCACACCTTGGCGAATTATTTGGTGTTATTTTGAAGCAATCGGTTCAATTCAAACTGTAACAGTAGAAATGAGTAAATACCAAAGTTTGACATAAAATGAGGTGATGAAATGTGGGGAGGCAAGAAGCAGGTCAATGTCAAGTCCAGGTTTGTAGAGAATTCAATTTAACGCTCAGCTTCATGTGTAATTTATGGAAATACTTCCGGGATACTGGATCCATGGAGAGAAAAACTGAGATAGGTCATCCAACAGCCACAATGGCCAGAGAAGATCGCAATTTGTCGATAATAGCGAGGCGTAACAGAGGGGCCACAGCTTTTCAGATCTTCCGTTACTTGCATGCAGCCATATAACCGTGTATCAAAGGTGACTGTTTCAAAAAGACTCCATGAGAGAGGGTTGATTGCCAGTAGACGTGCTGTTTGCATCCCTCTTACGTCTACGAACAGGAGAGTCCGTTTAACATGGTGCAAACAGCATAGAGTTTAGAGTATGGATCAATGGGTGACCGTTCTGTTCACCGATAAGTCCCGTTTCAGCCTAAACAACGATTCTCGCCACACGTTCATAAGGACAGAACCAGGTGACCACTACCTACTTTCCGGTGTCCGCGCAATCGGCAATTATAGCGGAGAAGGTTTAATGTTCTGGGAAGGCATCAAGTTGGATGGCTGTACACCTCTCCATGTCTTTGAAAGAGGCATTGGGAATGGTGTGAGGTATAGAGATTAGGTTTTAGAGCCCTATGTTCACCTTTTAAGGAATGCATGTAGCCCCGAGTTCATTTTAATGGAAGAAAACGTGAGTTCACATACAGTTATTCTAATCGAAGAATTTCTAGAGAGTGACGGTAATCGCCGTAATGATTGACCTGTCAGGTCTCTAGATCTCAACCCTAAAGAGCATGTCAGGGGCGCTGTGGGAAGGGTAATTACAACTCGCAACCCCCTCCGAGAACCATCCAGGAAATGAAAAAATCGTTGCTCAACAATTGGAACCGATTGCCTGAAGAACTGAGTATTTCAGGTATGAAGTCAAACTGCGAGTCCTGTATGGCTGTAAGAGGGGGCCATACCCCTTATTAACCCATTTCTTTTGTTTATTCTGCACGGCTATTTCATACCTTCCAACTCCAACTAGTGTTACTTACGATCATGCGTTTGTATTGCAATTGTTGAATGGTATTTGTCTTGTATTGTATCAATACATGTACATATCGGGTTTCAATAAAATCGGTCCAGAAGTTCTAGAGATAATCGATCAAGTCAAGTCTGAAAATTCTCTTAATTTCTTATACTAGTATATATATATATATATATATATATATATATATAAAATACATCCACAAATATAATTAAGCAAATATTCGAAATCATATGAATCCTAGAGTACGACATCCCATTTCAAAATATCAATGGCGAATAAAAATAATGAAGATCAACGTTTTCAAGCGAAATTAAAATTGTATAAGATAAAATTTATAAAATATCCAATTGCAACCTCGGACTTAGGACCGATAATGGGGTTAAACTAGTTTGATGGCGCCAACCTTCCCCCTATTGCAACTTGGTAAACTAATCTAAAAATATCCAAATTCTCAAAAATTTAAAAATTTAAAATTAAAAAAAAATCATTTAAAAATTTAAAATTAAAATATTTCTTTTTTCAATACCTAAAAAATTAAACTATTCGCCATTGCATTCTGAAAGATGTAACATAAAAATGTTAAAATGCTAAGACAACTTAGTGCATAATAAAACAACCATATAACATCAAAGATTATGCACCGATCTTTGAAATGGTTGTATAGAATGAAAAAACCTCAAAAGTTTGAAAATTCAAATCAAGAATGTAGTATATTCAAAAATTAAATACCCAACACCAAAACAGATTACATAAATCATCAAAAAAAAAACTTACCTCAAATCATCCTATTAATAAATGAAATCGATGAACGGTATTTCAATTTCTTAACAATTTTTCATTTCTCCTACATCAATCATAACTCCCACATTATTCATTACTCCCTCTAATGCCCGTTATAACCCAAAACATCAATATTCTTACATTCGAGTTTAAATATGTAATATTAGATGCAAGCTAGATTGCATTCAAAAAGTTTTATGATTGGTCATAAAAATTTTTTGGTTGGTCACTAACAATTTTAAAGTATAGTCGTGTAAACGTTGGTCTGTGTATGTATTAAAATGTAACCTGTGTGTGTGTGGAATGCACATATTCTTCACAGCTGGACCACTAACAAGCTGACTTTGTGGACCTAATGTTGTGTGGTGGATCTGTGCATTTCGCAAAACCTATCGTGGAATCTGTCGCAAATTGCCAATTTTTATGAGTTTAAAAAGATTTTTAAGAAATGTTTTTGATCTATGTATGATTTCAAGAAGTTGATGGGATAATCACTCTGTATGCAATTAAATAAAAATTTCTGAATGTTCTTGAACTGATCGATATTATGTGTAGTTAAATTATTATTTCTCATCAAGAAATTTAAAATTATGTTTTTCTAAATATTGATATGTGTATGCAACTATTGAAGTTTGGGATCTTTATAACATTAAAGTTAAATGCATCCCTTTTATCATAAATATTGCTATATAGTTTGTTGTCAATGATATGTAAATCTAAATCTAAGAATTCAACTTTGTTCGAGTTAAAATTTGTCTGTATCAATTTTAAATAATCCAGATAAAAATCAATGTTAGGTTTAAATTCCCTGTCGCGACCAATAACAATTAAATCATCTATATATCTCAACAAAAGGCATGATGGATCATTTCTTCGACCTGATTCATAATGGTGTAAATATAAGTTAGCTAGACTATTACTTGCAGGGCCACCCTGAGGCAAGCCCTTTATTTGTTTGTAAAGTTTGTTATCAAAAATAATAAAATTCTCCTGTATTACAAATCTAATTAGTATATTGTACTTTTCAAAACCAATACAATTATTTAAACCATATTTCTCATATGCATCTGTAAGTATCTGAATCATATCTTCTATTTCGATAGAGTTAAATAGGTCTTCAAAATCGAATCCACGTACTGAAAATACCCTTTGTTGCTCAACCTTCTTTATTACTTCATAGCTGTTTTTTATAACACAGAAGTATCTATAAAATTTTCTATTGTATCCTGTAATATCTTCTGTAAAATTCTTCCCGATTTGGATACATAAGTATTGAATCCATTTGTTACACTGCGGAATTTGACTGGATTTTTATGAAATTTGGGAGTCAAAAATATATGGGGATATTTAATACTACTGCTAGAAATATCCAATTGTCTACAAAATGCTAATAATATGTTGTTAATTTCTTTCATACAAAATTTGTTTACTTCATATGCATTATTATTTTGTATATGATCACTTATTAATTTACTGTAATAATATTTGCATATAATTGCATAGTTTCCTGGGACTTTATCCACGTAAACTACTATCCACGTTATATATATTTATATATATTTTATATTCTATATTTATATATATTCTATATAATATATATATATTTATATATATTATATATATATATATATTATATATATATATATATATATATATATATTGTTTATATGTAATGACTTCTTCTAACTCTCTTTAACTTTACCCCGTTAAATTATTCCCTAGTTCTTTACACAAGACCGTTATAATCTTAATCTAATTGCTCGCGCGCATTTGCATCCAATCACGACTCCTGTTACAAAAGAGTAGTACGACCTTCACCGCCAATTTAAAAACTCGGAGTAGATGGTTACGCTCTTTCTTCTCTCTTGTCATCATGTAGTGTGCTGCAGCTAGTGTTTGTGTGTATTGTGTTGTCCTTGCTTAAATGTTTCAAGATGTATAATAAACAAGATTAACCTCAAGACTCCTTCTTCAATAATAAAGGCAACATCAATCTATTATTAAGAAATTTATTTCAACGGCCAACAGCGACGACGTATTTCATATATATTATAATATATATATGAACGATATTTTTTAAATCTATACGGCCTCCGTGAATGCTGTCCACCCTTCTTTGGGAGTTGATTTTCGCGAAACTTATTCTTTGCGTATCTCTACTCGTGGGAAGAAACACACAAGAAATCGTGTTCCTTAAATTTAAAGTCTCTTCGTGTACTAGTTCCAAAACGGGAACTATTATCTGTAAAGCTTCCACATCCCTCTCCCTCTAGATGTGATAAATATTAGAATTAAATTTTAATGTACCTGAACTGTTTTCTGAAACAGTTTTCCCATTTAGATTTATCATTCCCTAGAAAACTAAAACGATGTCAAATATATTTCCTAAAATAAGACCCTTTTGGAACAATTCTTTTTCGCTTATTAGCAGAACAAAAAGCAATGGTAGAAGTTATCAACGTGTATTATAGTTTGTGAAAATTGTTCTGAGAAAAAGTAATTGAGGAATATACTAAAAACTGTTATTTTAATTTTTTATTTACAAAATTAATATTGAGTTATTTATTTTTAAATCCTTGATAGGAAACATAACTTTCTATAAGACCATGGAGAGTAAGCTACTCAGCATATAAAGATAATAAAAATGTTTTTACAACATTAAAGCATGAATAATTCATTGCATATGTATAATCTCAGATAATAGTCCATTTCAGAGGTAATTAATATGTGAGTCAATGAAATTGAAAACGATACGGAACTAAACCTGCCTTTCACATTAGAGCTTAAAACAAAACAATACCATTAAACAAGTAATATAAAAAAATCAAAGTCAATTCCTACTAAGGTAAAAAAAGAAGTTTTATTTTAGTTACTTTTTTTAATTATTACAATTATAATATATATAAATATGTATATACATATTACATAATCACAATATTAATGGCAAAATATAAAGCGATTTTCCGTTTTCCTTTTTATATGTAGTGTTGGACTATTACTTTTGTTACTATTTATTCCTTTATTAAGTAATTTATATGTTTGAAGAAACTGTATTAACATCAAGTGCACTATAATTTTT
>BMAO01013744.1:0-16441 GCA_019973975.1 Trichonephila clavata
CCCCATGGAAAATTTCGTGTTTCCATTAGGCCGATAGCACTTATGTGCGCGATGACAGTGATTCCTTTAACTATGTCATTAAAACTCCCTTTTTCGAAATTTGTCCTTGCGTTGGTGTGGTGTTCTAATTATTAGAGATGGGTGAAAGCTCAGGTGTCATCCTCGTCACTTGACCATGGTTGAAAATTTCGAGGTCCATCGCCAATAACCCTCGAATAGGCGAACAGTGCGAATTTAAAAATCACTCACTCAAATTTCAGTTCTTTCGTTGCAATTTTTTAGTCCCCGGAAACGAAAATGTAGCATTTTTAAAGATAGTTGTATGTTGAAAAAAGACAGAAAAGTAGAAATTTTTCAAATTTCAAAATTTTACTACTATTTTAAATATTGAAGTAAAATTGTGAGGATTTTTTGAAATATTCGACTCGGGGGAAAAGAGTTTCATGCAATTACCTTTATAAAAGAAGAAATTATTAAATGATTGATTTAAGTATTTTCAGTGTTCTATTAAAATTTGTTCAAAAAAGATTTTGGCTTTTTTTTTAAATCACTGATTCTAAAAGTTTTGAAAATCATTTTTATTTCAAAGTAACAATGTTGATTCATTTTAGAAAAAATCATAAAATATGCAAAATATCTTTGTTTTGTAAAAAAAAAGTTCTTTTTTAATTCTTAAAAAAAAAGATAGTTTTTGGCATTTGATTTTTTTAATCACTGATTATAAATATTAATGAACTTTTTAAAAATCATTTTCTTTTAATTTCCTCGATATTTATATAATACAAAACTATAATTTATTAATATTTTTACATTAAAATTGATTTATAATGTTCATTTAGCAATTAATTGTGACATTCCGTTTGCTTAAATAATGGCAGCACTGAAAATTTACGTTGGAAAAATAAACAGAAATTAAAGCTTCTTGTTAGGAATTGTTGAAAAAGATAGAAATTACTTTAAAAGATTAAAAATCAGAAATAAACCTTTTTGAAGGCAAAAAAAATGAAAAGTACATTAAAATAACAGAGGATCATGTTAAAATAAGTATTTATCAGTAAAATTAATTTACGTGGGAAAAATAAGCAGTAATGAAAAAATAGAGAACCCTGGATTCGAACTCGGAGCGACACGATATCACTCCGTCGATCCGCTATGATTCCAAATGCGCTACAAAATCCCGTAGCAGAAAGTGAAAATAGGCGTTAATTATAAATGGAAGGTAAAAATTGAAAGTAATTTTTTATTGAAAAAGGGATATTCACACATAGCGATTGAAAAATTTCGATTCACGATTACATCTAAATGTATTGCAAAAAATTTATTGATTTTTGATATTTTAATAAAAAGCAATTAATAATAAAGAATATATAATATGAACATAGCTTTTTTTTCTAAGGAATTTATGCCTATTTAACTGACTATTTCTGGGGAAAAAATTTCGAAATGGACAAAATTTTCCTTTTTTTTTACGGAATTATATGTCAAAAAAAGAAATATACACTAGGGATTATTTTAAAGTAAACTATAAGTTTTATGAAAGAGAACAAAAATTTCGATACCGATAAATATTTTAAATGAATCTCAGAAATCCATTGAATGCATTTTATCATCTTAATCTGACATATATAGTTATTTAATTTTGAAAATTATATAAAGAAAAATTGACGAAAAAACAACTTTTTCACTCCCATTTTTTTTTTTACTCCAAAAAGTTACTGATTTCCCCCTATTTAAGGCAGAATTTTTTAGTGTAACCCTTGAGTTAGATGCGGTCTACGGCGAAACAGGTCAAAAGTCTTTGGCGCAAAGCTAATTTTCGACGCCAATGTTTCGCTAAATGTAAAATCGCGTATTTTTAATTATTTTAAAAATCATTACCTTCATTTTTAGGGCATAATTTTTAAGTTAATGTTCTCAAACTTCACAAACTATTTGCAAAAATAACGTACTTTGAAATAAAAAAATGTGCAAAAACTACTGTTTAAGTTATTTCTCAGAAAAACAGTAGTTTACGAAAATCACAAATGTTTTTTAAAATCCGTAATTTTGAAGCACTTTTTTCAATCTTCGTATATGTTACAGATACTATAACTTTACATACGGAAAAACAGTTTCGTGAAATATTTTTAATAAATAACGAAGATATTTAATGTCGATTAAAATTTTCGAGTAATTTTTAAAAAATCGCAGGAAAAAAAGTTTTGGTCATTTTATTTTTTAAATGAATTTAATTAAAAAAGAAAGGCTTGAAGTTAATTAGTGTAGAATATCAATTTAATAACACAAAAAGTAATTCATACCCAAAGATTTAGACATAATTTCCATTAAAACGCATAAGTTTTAACACTATTTTAAAAAATTCGAAAAAAATAGAAAATATCGTTATTTTACAAAAGAAATTATACCGTATCGTGGCGAAATAAATGATCTTTCCGATTCTGTAATTATTTTTTGTCTCGTTTCAACACCGCAAATTGGATGGCAATTTTAAAATGGTGTAAAACGTCGAATCACCGCTCGGCCGAAACGGAACGGAAGTTCTGCCAAGTAAACAACCGGCAGGAGTAAAACAATTAGGCGTTTTAAGGTTTTTAATTAATATCTTTTCAACTAATTACAATATCGTAATATAAATAGGCAATACGGCTTCCCCGGAAAATTCCCGATCTTTTGATACCTTCCGCGAGTTTCTGCGTGGTGCTGTTCGTGAGAAGATAGACGCACATAGATAGATAGATACGTTTGTTTACCTTCGAATTTTAATAGTGTAAGACTAGCTTTCATGGCCCGGCGTTGCACGGGCTTATACCGAGGGTTTAACTTAATCCCCATGTTAATTTCCTCCATTTATTCTAACGCCAACACTTTTGTGGGGTTTCACGCGTACGATGTGAGTGCATGTCCCGTGAGTGCGTGTCATGGCTTTGTTGCTTAACATTTTCCCTTCTCTTTACAAATTCTCGATCCTAGTACCACTGAAGACCCGCAGTGTATCGGAGAGATGCACGTAAAATCTGTCGAGAGCACAAACGTCCTCCCGTTGGTGTGGTGTTGAAGTTAGGAGAGGGGGTGCCAGCTGAGGTGTCGTCCACATCGCTTGACCATGGTTCAAAATTACGTGGACCGTCCCAAAAGGCTTTGGGTAGCTGAACAGTGGGACGTTAATATTCACTCAATCTTCACAAATTCAGCACTTCCAATATTATCTTCCAAAATTACTTTGATTTCTTTATTTCTTTCCTCTCCGCTTAGCCCGGCGTGGCACGGGCTTTTACCAAGTGAATAACTTCACCCTCATGGAAATTTCGTGTTTCCCTCAGGCCGATAGCACCTGTGTGTGTGTGCGTGCGATGTGAGTGATTTCTTTAACAATGTCATAAAAGCTCCCTTTTTCGAAATTTGTTCTTGCAATGGTGTGGTGTGGTAATTATTAAAGATGGGTGAAAGCTCAGGTGTCGTCCTCGTCACTTGAGCATGATTGAAAATTTCGAGGTCCGTCACCAAAAACCCTCGAATAGGCAAACAGTCTGAATTTATAAATCACCCACTCATTTTCCAATTCTTTCGTTGAAATTTTTATTTCCCGGAAACGAAAATTTAGCCTTTTTAAAAATAGTTGTATGCTGAAAAAAAGACAGAAAGTATAAATTTTTCAAATTACAAAATTTCACTACTATTTTAATTCTTGAAGTAAAATTGTGAGGATTTTTTGAAATATTCGACACGGGGGAAAAGAGTTTCATGCAATTACCTTTATAAAAGAAGAAATTATTAAATGATTGATTTAAGTATTTTCAGTGTTCTATTAAAATTTGTTCAAAAAGGTTTTTCCTTTTTTTTTAAATCACTGATTCTAAAAGTTTTGAAAATCATTTTTATTTCAAAGTAACGATGTTGATTCATTTTAGATAAAATCATAAAATATGCAAAATATCTTTGTTTTGTAAAAAAAAAAAAGTTCTATTTTAATTCTTAATATAAAGATAGTTTTTGGCATTTGACTTTTTTAATCACTGATTATAAATATCAATGAACTTTTTAAAAATCATTTTCTTTTAAATTCGTCGATATTTATATAATACAAAACTATAACTTATTAATATTTTTACATTAAAATTGATTTAAAATGTTCATTTAGCAATTAATTGTGACATTCCGTTTGCTTAAATAATGGCAGCACTGAAAATTTACGTTGGAAAAATAAACAGAAATGAAAGCTTCTTGTTAGGAATTGTTGAAAAAGATAGAAATTACTTTGAATGATTAAAAATCGGAAATAAACCTTTTTGAAGGCAAAAAAATGAAAAGTTCATTAAAATAACAGAGGTTCATGTTAAAATAAGTGTTTATCAGTAAAATTAATTTACGTGGGAAAAATAAGCAGAAATGAAAAAATAGAGAACCCTGGATTCGAACTCGGAGCGACACGATATCACTCCGTCGATGTGCTATGATTCCAGCGTGCGACAAACTGCGCTACAAAATCCCGTAGCAGAAAGTGAAAATAGGCGTTAATTATAAATGGAAGGTAAAAATTGAAAGTAATTTTTTATTGAAAAGGGGATATTTACACATAACGATTGAAAAATTTCGATTCACGATTACATCTAAATGTATTGCAAAAAATTTATTGATTTTTGATATTTTAATAAAAAGCAATTAATAATAAAGAATATATAATATGAACATAGCTTTTTTTTCTAAGGAATTTATGCCTATTTAACTGACTATTTCGGAAAAAAAAATTTCGAAATGGGCAAATTTTTCCTTTTTTTTTACGGAATTATATGTCAAAAAAAGAAATATACATTAGGGATTATTTTAAAGTAAACTATAAGTTTTATGAAAGAGAACAAAAATTTCGATACCGATAAATATTTTAAATGAATCTCAGAAATCCATTGAATGCATTTTATCATCTTAATCTGACATATATAGTTATTTAATTTTGAAAATTACATAAAGAAAAATTGACGAAAAAACAACTTTTTCACTCCCATTTTTTTTTTACTCCAAAAAGTTACTGATTTCCTCCTGTTTAAGGCAGAATTTTTTAGTGTAACCCTTGAGTTAGATGCGGTCTACGGCGAAACAGGTCAAAAGTCTTTGGCGCAAAGCTAATTTTCGACGCCAATGTTTGGCTAAATGTAAAATCGCGTATTTTTAATTATTTTAAAAATCATTACCTTCCTTTTTAGGGCATAATTTTTAAGTTAATGCTCTCAAACTTCACAAACTATTTGCAAAAATAACGTACTTTGAAATAAAAAAAATGCACAAAAACTACTGTTTAAGTTATTTCTCAGAAAAACAGCAGTTTACGAAAATAACAAAATGTTTTTTAAAATCCGTTATTTTAAAGCAATTTTTTCAATCTTCGTATATGTTACAGATACTATGGCTTTACGTACGGAAAAAAAGTTTCGTGATATAATTTTAATAAATAACGAAGTTATTTAATGTCGAGTAAAAATTTCGAGTAATTTTTAAAAAATCGCAGGAAAAAAAGTTTTGGTTATTTTATTTTTTAAATGAATGGATCTAAAAGAGAAAGGCTTGAAGTTAATTAGTGTAGAATATCGATTTAATAACAGAAAAAGTAATTCATACCCAAAGATTTAGAAATAATTTCTATTAAAACGCATAAATTTTAACACTATTTTAAAAAATTCGAAAAAAATAGAGAATATCGTTATTTTACAAAAGAAATTATACCGTATCGTGGCGAAATAAATGATCTTTCCTATTCTGTAATTATTTTTTGTCTGGTTTCAAAACCGCAAATTAGATGGCAATTTTAAAATGGTGGAAAACGTCGAATCACCGCTCGGCCGAAACGGAACGGAAGTTCTGCCAAGTAAACAACCGGCGGGAGTAAAACAATTAGGCGTTTTAAGGTTTTTAATTAATATCTTTTCAACTCAGTACAATATCGTAATATAAATAGGCAATACGGCTTCCCCGGAAAATTCCCGATCTTTTGGTACCTTCCGCGAGTTTCTGCGTGGTGCGGTTCGTGAGAAGATGGGCGCACATAGATAGATAGATACGTTTGTTTACCTTCGAATTTTAATAGTGTAAGACTAGCTTTCATGGCCCGGCGTTGCACGGGCTTATACCAAAGGTTTAACTTAATCCCCATGTTAATTTCCTCCATTTATTCTAACGCCAACACTTTTGTGGGGTTTCACGCGTACGATGTGAGTGCATGTCCCGTGAGTGCGTGTCATGGCTTTGTTGCTTAACATTTTCCCTTCTCTTCACAAATTCTCGATCCTAGTACCACTGAACACCCGCAGTGTATCGGAGAGATGCACGTAAAATCTGTCGAGAGCACAAACGTCCCCCCGTTGGTGTGGTGGTGTAGTTAGGAGAGGGGGTGCCAGCTCAGGTGTCGTCCACATCGCTTGACCATGGTTCAAAATTACGTGGACCGTCCCCAAAAGGCTTTGGGTAGCTGAACAGTGGGACGTTAATATTCACTCAATCTTCACAAATTCAGCACTTCCAATATTATCTTCCAAAATTACTTTGATTTCTTTATTTCTTTCCTCTCCGCTTAGCCCGGCGTGGCACGGGCTTTTACCGACTGAATAACTTCACCCTCATGGAAATTTCGTGTTTCCCTCAGGCCGATAGCACCTGTGTGTGTGTGTGTATGCGCGCGATGTGAGTGATTTCTTTAACAATGTCATAAAAACTCCCTTTTTCGAAATTTGTTCTTGCATTGGTGTGGTGTGGTAATTATGAAAGATGGGTGAAAGCTCATGTGTCGTCCTCGTCACTTGAGCATGGTTGAAAATTTCGAGGTCCGTCACCAAAAACCCTTAAATAGGCGAACAGTTCGAATTTAAAAATCACCCACTTACTTTCCAATTCTTTCCTTTTCCTGAGTGAATAATTTCATCCCCATGGAAATTTCGTGTTTCCCTCAGGCCGATAGCACTTGTGTGTGTGTCTGTATGCGCGCGATGTGAGTGATTTCTTTAACAATGTCATAAAAACTCCCTTTTTCGAAATTTGTTCTTGCGTTGGTGTGGTAATTATTAAAGATTGGTGAAAGCTCAGGTGTCGTCCTCGTCACTTGAGCATGATTGAAAATTTCGAGGTCCGTCACCAAAAACCCTCGAATAGGCAAACAGTCTGAATTTATAAATCACCCACTCACTTTCCAATTCTTTCGTTGCAATTTTTTATTTCCCGGAAACGAAAATTTAGCCTTTTTAAAAATAGTTGTATGCTGAAAAAAAGACAGAAAGTATAAATTTTTCAAATTACAAAATTTCACTACTATTTTAATTCTTGAAGTAAAATTGTGAGGATTTTTTGAAATATTCGACACGGGGGAAAAGAGTTTCATGCAATTACCTTTATAAAAGAAGAAATTATTAAATGATTGATTTAAGTATTTTCAGTGTTCTATTAAAATTTGTTTAAAAAGGTTTTTCCTTTTTTTTTAAATCACTGATTCTAAAAGTTTTGAAAATCATTTTTATTTCAAAGTAACGATGTTGATTCATTTTAGATAAAATCATAAAATATGCAAAATATCTTTGTTTTGTAAAAAAAAAAAAGTTCTATTTTAATTCTTAATATAAAGATAGTTTTTGGCATTTGACTTTTTTAATCACTGATTATAAATATCAATGAACTTTTTAAAAATCATTTTCTTTTAAATTCGTCGGTATTTATATAATACAAAACTATAACTTATTAATATTTTTACATTAAAATTGATTATAAATGTTCATTTAGCAATTAATTGTGACGTTCCGTTTGCTTAAATAATGGCAGCACTGAAAATTTTCGTTGGAAAAATAAACAGAATTGAAAGCTTCTTTTTAGGAATTGTTGAAAAAGATAGAAATTACTTTGAATGATTAAAAATCGGAAATAAACCTTTTTGAAGGCAAAAAAATGAAAAGTACATTAAAATAACAGAGGATCATGTTAAAATAAGTGTTTATCAGTAAAATTAATTTACGTGGGAAAAATAAGCAGAAATGAAAAAATAGAGAACCCTGGATTCGAACTCGGAGCGACACCATATCATCAGGTGGATCCGCTATGATTCCAGCGTGCTACAAACTGCTCTACAAAATCCCGTAGCAGAAAGTGAAAATAGGCGTTAATTATAAATGGAAGGTAAAAATTGAAAGTAATTTTTTATTGAAAAGGGGATATTCACACATAACGATTGAAACATTTCGATTCACGATTACATCTAAATATATTGCAAAAAATTTATTGATTTTTGATATTTTAATAAAAAGCAATTAATAATAAAGAATATATAATAAGAACATAGCTTTTTTTTCTAAGGAATTTATGCCTATTTAACTGACTATTTCCTGGAAAAAAATGTCGAAATGGGCAAATTTTTCGTTTTTTTTACGGAATTATATGTCAAAAAAAGAAATATACATTAGGGATTATTTTAAAGTAAACTATAAGTTTTATGAAAGAGAACAAAAATTTCGATACCGATAAATATTTTAAATGAATCTCAGAAATCCATTGAATGCATTTTATCATCTTAATCTGACATATATAGTTATTTTAATTTGAAAATTATATAAAGAAAAATTGACGAAAAACAACTTTTTCACTCGCATTTTTTTTTTTACTCCAAAAAGTTACTGATTTCCCCCTGTTTAAGGCAGAATTTTTTAGTGTAACCCTTGAGTTAGATGCGGTCGACGGCGAAATAGGTCAAAAGTCTTTGTCGCAAAGCTAATTTTCGACCCAATGTTTGGCTAAATGTAAAATCGCGTATTTTTAATTATTTTAAAAACCATTACCTTCATTTTTAGGGCATAATTTTTAAGTTAATGCTCTCAAACTTCACAAACTATTTGCAAAAATAACGTACTTTGAAATAAAAAAATGTACAAAAACTACTGTTTAAGTTATTTCTCAGAAAAACAGCAGTTTACGAAAATCACAAAATGTTTTTTAAAATCCGTAATTTTAAAGAAATTTTTTCAATCTTCGTATATGTTATAGATAATATCGCTTTACATACGGAAAAACCGTTTCGTGAAATACTTTTTAATAAATAACGAAGTTATTTAATGTCGAGTAATTTTTAAAAAATCGCAGGAAAAAAGTTTTGGTCATTTGACTTTTTAAATGAATGGATCTAAAAGAGAAAGGCTTGAAGTTAATTAGTGTAGAATATCGATTTAATAACACAAAAAGTAATTCATACCCAAAGATTTAGAAATAATTTCCATTAAAACGCATAAGTTTTAACACTATTTTAAAAAATTCGAAAAAATTAGAAAATATGGTTATTTTACAAAAGAAATTATACCGTATCGTGGCGAAATAAATGATCTTTCCTATTCTGTAATTATTTTTTGTCTGGTTTCAAAACCGCAGATTAGATGGCAATTTTAAAATGGTGGAAAACGTCGAATCACCGCTCGGCCGAAACGGAAAGGAAGTTCTGCCAAGTAAACAACCGGCGGGAGTAAAACAATTAGGCGTTTTAAGGTTTTTAATTAATATCTTTTCAACTAATTACAATATCGTAATATAAATAGGCAATACGGCTTCCCCGGAAAATTCCCGATCTTTTGGTACCTTCCGCGAGTTTCTGCGTGGTGCGGTTCGTGAGAAGATGGGCGCACATAGATAGATAGATACGTTTGTTTACCTTCGAATTTTAATAGTGTAAGACTAGCTTTCATGGCCCGGCGTTGCACGGGCTTATACCAAAGGTTTAACTTAATCCCCATGTTAATTTCCTCCATTTATTCTAACGCCAACACTTTTGTGCAGTTTCACGCGTACGATGTGAGTGCATGTCCCGTGAGTGCGTGTCATGGCTTTGTCGTTTAACATTTTCCCTTCTCTTCACAAATTCAACACTTCCAATATTATTTTTCGAAATAACTTTGATTTCTTTGTTTCTTTCCTCTCCGCTTAGCCTGGCGTTGCACGGGCTTTTACCGAGTGAATAACTTCATCCCCATGGAAATTTCGTGTTTCCTTTAGGCCGATAGCACTTATGTGCGCGATGTGAGTGATTTCTTTTACTATGTCATTAAAACTCCCTTTTTCGAAATTTGTTCTTGCGTTGGTGTGGTGTTCTAATTATTAGCGATGGGTGAAAGCTCAGGTGTCGTCCTCGTCATTTGACCATGGTTGAAAATTTCGAGGTCCATCGCCAATAACCCTCGAATAGGCAAACAGTGCGAATTTAAAAATCACTCACTCAGTTTTCAGTTCTTTCGTTGCAATTTTTTAGTCCCCGGAAACGAAAATGTAGCCTTTCTAAAAATAGTTGTATGTTGAAAAAAGACAAAAAGTAGAAATTTTTCAAATTTCAAAATTTTACTACTATTTTAAATATTGAAGAAAAATTGTGAGGATTTTTTGAAATATTCGACACACGGAGAAAATGTTTCATGCAATTATCTTTATAAAAGAAGAAATTATTAAATGATTGTTTTAAGTATTTTGAGTGTTTTATTAAAATTTATTTCGAATGCATAACATACTACCATGGAAATTCACCTTCCTTTATCAAAGTTCCTGGTATGTGTGTGATTCCTTTATATTAACGTCACTACAACTCCCTTTTTCGAAAGAAAAAAAATATCTTCCAGATCTTACTAATGTCAAACAGGTTTCAGTTCTCTTTCTACTGCACGGTGTTACAGTGGCTCTTTTTAATGTAGAACTATTTTCCCCCTGACTCTCCCCTCAGATATAAGATTTATCTTCAAGTTTCTATTCATGACATATCAAAAACAATATTGCTTTAGTAAAAAAATAATAAATTTAAACAATAAAAGAAAACTATTTTGATGCTTGAGTAAAAAAAAAGTCATCATTTTTTAATCATAGATAATTTTTAGGAATCGAAAATAATAAAATAATTTTCAGGTTTGCATAATCAATCGCTACTTACAGTTAGCTTAAAAATGTCTCTCTAGAACGTACTGATTAGAAGGAAATCCAAACTCTCTTTAAAAAACCGGATATTTATTTACAAAACCTATATCCTCGCCCCATCTTAACGTATGCATGCCCATTTGGGGATCTGCCAGCAACACACAAATAAATGATATTCAAAGACTTCAAAATAAAGCGCTTCGAGTCATAGCCAGAGCTCCCAGGTACATCCCAAGAGCTGTTCTCCACGAAGATCTTTGTGTTGAACCCATCCACACCCTGATAGCGAATCTTTCCTCAACTTTCCATTCTGCAATCCATCATCATGACAACCCGACGATTAGCTCTCAATCTAACTTCATGAACCAGCCTCACCTCATGTACCGTTTGTCTCATAGCGCAACGAACATACTACCTGATTTCTAAGAATTCCACCCCCCCCCCATGCTGTCAAACGTAACGAAAACCCCCTTTTCGGATTGAAAAACGAAACGAAAAAGCTGTTTTCCGTTTCTACCGAAACACGATGTTCCACCTCCCCCACCACCTCTGGCCGCCGAAGCTAGTTTTAGCTTAGGCGAACCTATCATTCTCACTTTATTTACTCCCTTTCTTAGGTATACTGTGTAACTGAAGTAGAAGCCTAGCTACCGCTAGGCTGGCATTGAGGACAAATATTTATTCCAGGCTCTAGAACGTATTTTTATCCAAAATAATAGGCGATATACTTTTATTAACAAATAATTAATTTAATAAGGAAATAATAGAAATATTCATTTGATTTTAAAAAATATGTTAATTTAAATCCACATTATCTATAAAAAATAATAAAAAAAATTCTACAGATAGAAGAAATTATTAAATGATTGATTTAAGTATTTTGAGTGTTTTATTAAAATTTGTTCAAAAAGGTTTTTGGCTTTTTTTTAAATTACTGATTCTAAAAGTTTTAAAAATCATTTTTATTTAAAAGTAACATGTTGATTAATTTGGAAAAAATCATGAAATATGCAAAAAATCTTTGTTTTCTAAAACAAAAAGGTTTTTTTTTTTAAATTCAAAAAAAAAAGATAGTTTTCGGCATTTACTTTTTTAATCACTGTTTCTAAATATCAATGAACTTTTAAAAATCATTTCTTTTAAATTCATCGATATTTATAAAATGCAAAACTATAACTTATTAATATTTTTACATTAAAATTGATTAAAAATATTCATTTAGTAATTAATTGTGACATTCCGTTTGTTTAAATAATGGCAGCACTGAAAATTTAAGTGGGAAAAATAAACAGAAATGAAAGCTTCTGTTAGGAATTGTTGAAAAAGATAGAAATTACTTTGAATGATTAAAAATCAGAAAAAAAAAGCTTTTGAAGGCAAAAAAAAAAATGAAATGTACATTAAAATAACAGAAGATCATGTTAAAATAAGTATTTATCAGTAAAATTAATTTACGTGGGAAAAATAAGCAGAAACGAACAAAATCAAATTCGCTAGATTCGAACCCAGACACAAGAAAGAATTAGAAACGTTGCGAAAGCGACGCGCTCTAGCAGACCATGCTACCCAACCCTGCAGCAGAAGTGAAAATAGGCAATACTAATGAATGGGAGGTTCAAATTGAATTTAATTTTTAATTGAGGGATCCACAGGATATTCACATAACGATTGAAAGATTTCGATTGAAGATTACATTTAAATGTATTGCAAAAAATTATTGACTTTTGATATTTTTAAAAAAAAGCAATTAATAATAAAGAATATATAATACGAACATAGCTTTTTTTTCTAAGGAATTTATACCTATTTAACTGACTATTTCCAAAAAGAAACTTTCGAAATGGGCAAATTCTTCGATTTTATTATGAAATTATATGTCAAAAAAAGAAATATACATTAGGCATTATTTTAAAGTAAACTATAAGTTTTATGAAAGAGAACAAAAATTTCGATACTGATAAATATTTTAAATGAATCTCAGAAATGCATTGAATGCATTTTATCATCTTAATCTGACATATATAGTTATTTATTTGAAAATTATATAAAGAAAATTGACGAAAAAAAACTTTTTCACTCGCATTTTTTTTTACTCGCCAAAGTTACTGATTTCCCCCTGTTTAAGGCAGAGTTTTTTTAGTGTAACCCTTGAGTTAGATGCGGTCGAAGGCGAAACATGTCAGAAGTCTTTGGCGCAAAGCTAATTTTCGACGACAATGTTTGGCTAAATGTAAAAATCGCGTATTTTAAATTATTTTAAAAATCATTACCTTCATTTTAAGGGCATAATTTTTACGTTAATGCTCTCAAACATCACCAACTATTTGCAAAAATAACGTACTTTGAAATAAAAAGTGTACAAATTACTACTTTTTAATTTATTTCTCAAAAAAACATAAGTTACGAAAATCACAATTTTTTTTTAAAATCCGTAATTTTGAAGCAATTTTTTCAATCTTCGTAAATGTTACGGATAATATTACTGTACACACGGAAAAAAGATTTTGTGAGATACCTTCATAAATGACGAAGTTATTCAATGTGAAGTAAAAATTGGACTACCTTTTAAAAATTCTTATAAAAAAAGTTTTGAGAATTTTATTTTTTAAATGAATGGATCTAAAAGAGAAAGGCTTGAAGTTAATTAGTGTAGAATATCGATTTAATAACACGAAAAGTAATTCATACCAACGATTTAGAAATAATTTTCATAAAAACGCATCAGTTTTAACACTATTTTAAAAAATTCGAAAAAAAATAGAAAATATCGTTATTTTACAAAAAAACGTATACCGTACGATGAAGAAATAAATGATCCTTCCGATTCTGTAATTATTTTTTGTCTGATTTCCACACCGAAAATTGGATGACAATTTTAAGATGGTCGAAAACGTCGGATCACCGCTCGGCCGAAACGGAACGGAAGTTCCGCCAAGTAAACAACCGCAGGAGTAAAACAATTAGGCGTTTTAAGGTTTTTAATTAATATCTTTTCAACTAATTACAATATCGGAATATAAATGGGCAATACGGCTTCCCCGGAAAATTCCCGATCTTTTGGTACCTTCCGCGACTTTCTGCGTCGTACAGTTCGTGAGAAGATAGACGCACATAGATAGATAGATAGATAGATAGATAGATAGATAGATAGATAGATAGATAGATAGATAGATAGATAGATAGATAGATAGATAGATAGATAATAGATAGATAGATAGATAGATAGATAGATAGATAGATAGATAGATAGATAGATAGATAGATAGATAGATAGATAGATAGATAGATAGATATATAGATAGATAGATAGATAGATAGATAGATACGTTTGTTTACCTTCGAATTTTAATAGTGCAGAAGATAATCGCGCGGGGTAACTCATTCACCCTAATTTTTTTTTTATATAATTATTTTATTGTACACGATAAAACTCACAATTCTAATAAATAATTTAATGAAGAGAAAGTATACTTACCTATTTTCAAGGACTTTTCAATTTTTCTTTGATAATTTAAGAAGAAATCCTATAAAACTGAGCTAAAATATTTTAAATGTGCGAGACCTCAATAAAGGACGCAAATCAGACACCTTTCGCTAACATTACAGGAATGTTATTTTCAGGCAAAACTGTCATATGTTGTTCAAGTTGTTGCGGGTTTTATTGTCCTTTGATGATCGACAAATATCTAGTTGAACTTCTTGCTTGTGTTTCTTTTGACAGGACGAATTCTGTCTTGCGGTACACTTCATATTTTTTGATGGATTTCTGTAGGTTGCAATTGAAAATTTTCCTTTCGTCCATGCTCATCCCTTTTCAGAAATTTGCTTTTCGCCATCATGATTAATATGCATTATTTCATCAGGTTTCTCCCTTGCTTGATCAGTTTCAACTTTCTTCAATAGAGATCACAGATGCCCATTCCTTTTTTTTATATTTTGCTCATTTTGCATTTATCGCAGGGGAAAAATGCATCATGTTTCATAGAAAATATTTCGGAACAAAAGTGGTCTCGCAAGGAACTCGGTCAAAACAAGAACCTTAAGATTGTAAAAAGAAAACGTTTACCATTCCCAAAAAAAGAGGGAAAACATGTGACAAATACATTTTAGTTCCTCTGAAGACTGTCAAAGAAAGGATACAGTCAAGGTAACAAATAAACAGTTTTCCCGGAATAAACGATTTCGTGAGCCTGAGGTTACTTGCGGCTCGCGTGAACACTCCCGGGAAAAAATTGTATTCAATATGAAATATATCCCCTTCAAAATGTTCTCTGTGCTTTTTGAATATCATAAAACTCTTTCACATGGAATAAAGCGCAACAGAAATACATTATTTACTTGAACGTTATTTACGCTAAATTGAACTCTCTTACAAATCTTGGCTTGACATATGCCTGCTCCTAGCATTCCCAAAAATTCGCCACCTCTTTCCATCATCTAAACGTTGGTAGTTACTCATTTACTGTTACAATTTGAATTGAAGCGATTGCTTCAACATAACACCAAGAAATTCGCCGAGGTTTGCTGGCGAACGAAATACGTTTTAACTTACACGCGCTTATAAAGCCTGTTTTTCTGCTGGCTTCCACCTACACATACATGTGCGATTAAGTATTTGAGTACAATATTTGCATTTTGTCTAGAAGCAGTGGTTTTTCATTCAGTTAAGTTCTTTTCATGCAATTCTATAAAATATGCAAATTTCTCTAATTTCTACACCAGGCTACTAAAATATATGCATACACAAAGATATACAATTTCAAGACTACATATATTATAAACAAAAATACAAGTAATTATCACATAAAAGCCAAGCCAAGGGTTGCAGCAAAACAAATGCGAATAAACGAATGTTTCCCACTTTTTGGAAATATTTTACATACAAACTTTCATTTTTCAAATAGAATGAAAAATATGCTCAGTTCAGTGACAACTTTTGCATAGTTTAAACATTTTAAGAAAAAGAATGAGACTGGCTCAGGAAAATGATCTGAACTGTCTGCCAATAAAAAAATTTATAAGAAAACAATACAACCTGGCAATCTATCTTTAAATCCTTTATGTGCGTGAAGTGTCTCCTACTAGGGCTTCTAAGTTGACTGATCTCAGGATGAAGCGATTCTCTAAATAATCTTGGAACTTTGAGCTTCTCCACTCAGCATAAGCTCTTTGGATATTTTTCCTTTCTTCGTGGTAGGTATGGCTGGAAATTCCTACTAGTTTGCTCTCTCTTTTCGGCTAGTGGACGCCGACTACGTAGGTCATAGGGGCAGGCTAGACTTGTCTGGACCGGTTCGATCTTGTATCCGCTGTCACAGCTCCTCTTGATGGACCTGGAATTGCTCTGCTGGTATTCTCTTGCCTACCAAAGACTTTTCTCCTTGTCCTTTTCTTTGTTGATGCGCGACGGGATTGAAGATGATAGCTTTCTCCTGATAAAAAGAGTTCTCAGTTCTTTGCGCCTTTTTTAATAGTTTGCACTTCCGGCGATGACGAAGGCAGAAATCTTTTTTTTTTCTTTTTTTTTTTTTTTACA